>QVXC01000071.1:0-105265 GCA_003501895.1 Phaeosphaeria sp. A1 3.1a
GATGGGGGGAGGGAGACGATGGAAAGGGAGGCGTGGGTTACGGGGATAGTTACTGTTCACTGATGGCATGGGAGGACGAGGACATGGAAAACGAAGATCGGAATTGTAAGAGTTGGATGTGAACTAGTGGATGCTGAACTATAGCATGAACGAGGTATTAAACAGTTGCTGGAATGGAGGAGTAAAAAGTCAAATCAAACACATCGCACTAAAGCATCCTCCCTTTGCCTTTGGCACCAGCCGCAGGACTCAGTGGTGGAAACTGGTCTCGCAACTCTGCTTCGGCTTCCTTCCTGCTCGCCTCCTCTGCAAGGCTCAGTTGCATCGCGAACTCCATGTCAGACAACTCTCTTTCGTTGCTTGATCCACCCGCAGCTTGAGAGCTGTTGCGTTGAGTAGACTTTCGTTGTGGCGATGATGTCTTTTTTCCCTTGGCGTACTTGATGGGAACGTCCCAGGCAGAAGGGGGAGATGAGCTGGGATGATGCATCTGAGACTCCTCGCTCTGATTGAGAGACAGACGAATAGCCTCGGCAATATCAGCGTCAAGCTCATCATCACCCTTGAGGTCTGGGGACGAAGATTGTCCAAGAACACTGGGCTCAGGAGTGACCGTAGAGCTGCTCAAAGCATTACTCTCAGTCTCGAACCGTTTCCTCTCCTCAGCTTCAAGAGTTTCCTGAGACAGCATTGCAGCGTATGCCAGAGCCTCCTCTTCACCAAGAAGCTCGGTGCCAAATCGGCCAGCCATGCGCTCAGCCTGTTTGCGACGCTCGTGCTTCTCACGATCCAGCTCGTACTTTTCGTTGGCAATGTAATTCTTCAAGTTAACACGACCAGTGCCGGCGAAGCGTTCTGGGGTGTTGTTGCTGCCGCGCTCTGATCGTCGAAGCTTGCGCTTGCTGCTCTTGTACTGATCGGCTGCCGAAGAACTGTAACTCCAGTAGTGCAGCACATTGCCCAGAGACACTGCACCACGCAACACAGTTGGATCTGGGTCAAGACAGATAGCACCAGCGGCGAACATGTTGATGCCAACGCCCTGGATCGAAGCCTGTGCTTGTGCAATCTGTCTTCGTGCACGCGACTTGAAGCGCGAGTGGAGTGTCCGAACAGGCGACATGCTCGAAGCAAGTGGATCCCAAGCTTGAACTATGCCGTCGTTGCCGCCAACAATGAGTTGAAGAGCCGACATAGCCACACATGAGATCTCAGGTGACTCGGTGTAGATGATCCTGATCGGCTCAATGGTATTCGAGTACTCAGCGGAGCGTGACACGGGGGCGCGAACGTCCCAGACGAGCACGGCGCCCGTCTTGGTGCCAGCAGCGACGAAACGTGCCCGTTGACCAGGTATATCAAAGGGCGAAGCTGGTTGGCTTGCGACAGACATGGGTGAAGCATAAGGCGAGGACGCGGTGGATACAGTCGAAAAGCCTAGCGCGGGATCCTCTGACATGGTCATGGTCGCGAAAGTGGAAATGTCAAGAGTCGTGGCAGTCACTTGCGTGCTCTTGAAACCACCGAATGTCAGCTTCGAGGAGCGCCACTCTTCCACCAAGTTATCTCGCTCGGGTGAGCTGGAGGAGGACATGTATGACGATCGTCGAACTCGCTGAGGCATTGCCGAAAAATCTGGCGTACCACCTCCGGAGCCTCCAAAAAGGGAGGCGTTCTGTGTAGGCTGGGGTGTCGTAATACGCGTAGAGGTAGTGGTGCTCTTCTCTTTCTCGGTGGCCTTCACTCGAGTGAACCTCTTAACATCCGCGACTTGACCTTCATCAAGTCCACACTCAAACACAACCATAGCTTCGCCAGCATAGTTGCCGTCATCGCCGGAAAAGTCAACTTCGAGTCGGCGACGCATGTCCCACCCGAGACATGCCTTGCGGAAGTCTTTTGGCTCTTTGCGCATGTACTGTTGAATTTCCCGGGTCTCAGCAATCACTTGCTCCTTGCTCAAGCACATTCCATCCCATGAGGTGCGGGGTGAGTAGCTGCCATCCACTTCAGCGTCGCTATAGGGATCGGGCCGCGCCGTGCGCCTACTGGGCTCGACGACGTTCCAGTATACACTGCGACCAGTGAGCCATGCGAGATACTCGGTGGTCTCATCAATGCCTGTCGTCGGTGCCGAAGTGCGCGTAGGAAATTTGGTCAGATAGAACAACTCTCCCAGAGCATTGAGTGCGACAGCCCAAATACGATTTTGAGCTTGACGCTTCAACGAGTAGTTATCATCCACGGCTATGGCAATAATCGGAACGCCAGGACTGAGAACCCAGCGAGTCGTGAGTTCACCGCGCTGTAGGCGAGAAGCTCGCAGCCCATCAGTACCCAGACTACAGGCTGTGACAACGCCTGCTGCAGATCCCATCATCATGCCAATGACTCCGTCAGACAGTGACGGGATCGTACTCGATTTGGCGATCCAGACACTGCAAATAGCGCCGCCATCCACGCCAAGCTTGGGTATACCGGCTTCTAGCATGGTGAATTCGGTAGGCTCTGCAATAAAGCGACCGCGCATTTCTTCGAGGCAGCGGTAGTAGCAGGAACCTTCTGGACAGCCCTGGCCGTATATCATGCCGTACGGCTGAGATACGTCCATGACATTGGGACGACCGACGACGTGTCCGGATCCCAAGCCCCACTCAGCGACACCGGGGAAGCGCTCGGAAAACTGGCCGTAGAAGTTGGGATCGCTCTGACCCCAGGGGTCCACTTTGGCAGTAATCGGATCACTGGAGGTGACCATGCCAACGTCGTCAGCGCCATGGATGAAGCGTGGCATCCGCTTGTTCAGACCAGAACCAAAAGTCGCATGCAGGTGATTGATGATGGTGAATGTCTGAGCATTGTACTCGAGAAAAGGTACAGCCGTCTGCATCTGTCCGGCACGAGATGGCGTGGTGGGAAGTTGCACTGGCTTGCCCCGGGCCATGGATCTCAAAAGCCGGGTGCGGAGAATGTACTCGCTCCGCCATGATGCCAGTGCCGTGAGACGCGCAAAGCGTCTCTTCTCAGACCGCACAACGTCGCCCGTGTTTTCCAGCGCCGAGCGGATAGCAGCATCTTCGAGAGCCAGTGGACCCGGAAAGTAGCGTCCAAACGCGACTTGCCAGGCGTGTGGCGTAGTGACCAGTTCGTTGAAGCGGCGCGAGACGAGGGACACGGCGGCGAGGTCGTTGGGCGAAAGATGGGCAATGGCATGGATCAAGACCTCTGATTGGAATTAGTTTTTCTCTTAAGAGGAGAGGCATAGACAGCATACCATTGGGCAGTTTGGCAATTGCAGAGCTCTTATCATCTGGCTTCCTGGTGCTCTTGATGACCTCGAATAGGGGGCCTTCAGACTGCTTCTTCGGCGTCTTTACGCGTGCATTCTCGTATTCGCTGATTCTATCTCGCGGCGGCGGTGTAACGGCCTTGATGTCCTTCAGTCCGACAGTATCCAGCGCGGCTCCGTTCTCGCTCGTGGCGCTGCCGGGTGGTGTCGCGTCGCGATGGTCGCCACCGAACGGCGGCTCAGGCTCTCCCGGCAGCTCACCCGAGTGAGGCTGCAGAGAGTCCTGCAAGTCATTGTCGCGACGGTGTCCATGCTGGGAGGAAGGTGAGGGGGAGTGGGAGAATGCAGCTGGAGTAATAATTTGATCTGCTTTTGTAGGCTCGGGTTGCATATAACTTGCGGAGAAACGTGGAGGGGTGTCAGATGACCGAGCTCAGGTGCGGTGCTCAGTCGGATTCGGATATAGGCTGGCAGGCGTGAGGATGCGTGTGCGGGTCGTTGTAGCGGACAGGTTCTGCGAAATGAGGTTCAGGGAGATATCGGCTTCAAGGCTTGGCGAGGCTGGTGCGAGCAAGCGTGATGACGATGGCGATGTGCACAACGAAGCGTGGGGCAACATCAACCATCTACTGGCAGCTAAGATTTGGATAGACCCACCTGCCTCGTCCGCTTGCATACACCAATCACCCCTAGTCGGAAGATTGTCACGTTCACAGATCCTTGGTTCAGGAGACAGCCACGAAATATATATACATTGATGAAACTAGATGTGACAACCCAAAGCGCCTTCATGGCACATAGAGCCGCGAGTATGCTACGACATTTGTCCTACAACAGACACATGCCGTATAGTTCTTTGATGCTAGACCTACGCGGCACTCATCACAGAGCGACAAACACCCACATGGCCAAACAAGAACTGTCCTGGGCGAGAGCTGGCAAACAACACACTGTGGACCCTCTGCACCCATACCCTCTGCTCCAGTATCCCAGCTACCGGCCGTGCTTTGACCTGTCGGGGGAAGTGCAGAACGCTTATTCAAGATGAGATCCTCCAGAAGCTGCTCTTCTTCCTCGGGCGTCATCTGCACTGCACCGCCCATCTTGTAGCGTGAAGTAGTCAAAATCTTGGCTTCCTCACGCTCTTGCATCTGCCGGTACTGCGACCTCGTCAAGACTTTGGAGCTCTCCAGATGACGCGCAAGCAGTCTAGCTTCCTCCCGGTCTTCATTTGTCTTCGGATCAAGAAGATGCGACAGGCGGGCAAGGTCCATGCTATGGTCTGCAGACGGGGTTCCTTCACGACTGCGTTGGTATGTGTCGCGAGTAGGCGTTCGCTGTCCGTCGTCCTCGTCCGACCACTCGCTGTTGTCTGTCGTCGTTGCGAAGGACATCACGCTCGTCGTATCGTCGTCTTGTGGCGGCATGTAATCGGTGCTGGTGTCAACGTCGCCCCATCGCCCATTATTGCGCCACCACGCATACATATATTCGTCGAGCCGTTCCCGGCTATCCTGCGACTCTGGATTGTCGTAGAGTCCACTTTGTTGCAATCTCTGCTTGGCAAACGTCTCAACATCGAAATTGCCGTCTGCGCGTACACGACTTCTGTCATCTAGGGTGAGCCAGGGATCAGCCAATGATCGTGTCGACGGTGTCGGTCTCGAGGCGAATGCGTCAAGCGACTTATCCGACTCTTGGGGTCCAGCCAGGCGTCTCAGCCATCTGGGCTGGTAGCCTATGCGAAGTCTCCGGAAAAGTGCCATAGCCAGACGGGCATGTATTGCTACAAGGAGCATCGAGATACTGCGGAAGAACCGATACGTCAAGTAGAAACGGCTCCTTCGCTGTGCGAGCCCTGCAGGGTCATTCTGGGCCGAAGCCGCCCTGCTAGATTCTGCCGCATTCTGCGCACCCCGTGTCTTTCGTTCATTTGCATAGCCAGACGCTGAGCCATTTCCGATGTCGTCCTCATTAATCTTGTCAACCACTTCGATACCAGGAGCCAGTGTACCGCCACGCAACTCTTGAGGGATGCTTGTCAAGCTTTGTCGGAATTGTCGACGGCGGTTTATGATGTCTTGCAGCCTCTTCTTCTCAATCCATGTCATAGAAGGCACGTGTACCTTCGTGCCCTCGTTGAGGAATACCGCTTCGCTAGCTGCCGTTAAGACTGTGAAGCCGACCTTGAGAATGGCAGTGTAGAAGTCTTCTGTCCAGCTGACCGTCAAAGGTGTCGAAGCTGACAGGTGTATGTTCGCATGGAGATTATTGTAAGCGATCTCAAATCTTTCTCGTAACGTCAAAGACTCCGGCGTTCCCGGCGGAGGAGAAAAGACGGTGATGATCAATGCCAGACCATAGACCAATCCACATGCCGCAGTCCCAGCGAGAATGAGGAGATGCGGAATGAATCCAACAATGCACACGGTGGGGAATCTGAGGATACCCACATGCGATTGAGTGGGATCAGCGATTCTGCTTGCAAGCTTCATGAAACTCCATGAGAATGTAGCCATGTACGCCAAACCCCAGATGGTCGTGGTGACGAGCCTGTATCTAGCTCGAACGCCTGCAATGGCCAAGATATTGCTGACCAGATGGCTAACACTGGAAATGAGGGATATTATCAGCACCTCAGGCGGTACGTTGACAATCTTGTTCAGGCTTGACCGGGCCATCAGGAAGGACGTTCCATTTGGCGTGAACATCTGTTTCGGCTTCCAGAAGCGAGCGGCCTCGACAATCAAGGGCTTCGTTACGACGGCTTCAGCCTCCGCAAATGCAAGAGAATGCTCGAAGATGGTCATGCCAGCCTCCTGTACTGGATGGCGACCTTGCAAAGCACAGGCAAGCGTCTCGACGAACTGGCTGATGCCAAGCGAGAGGAATAAAGGCCATAGGAGAGCGAGTGAGCCAGTGGGTCTGGTGGACTCATCATCAAGAGGGAGCATGTTCACAGCCCTGCAAGAGTCCTCAGTAGTCTCCCAGAAGAGAAGTGCAGATGAAGCACGCCACAGATAGCCACCGTCTCCGGCAAAGTCTATATTCAATTGCCGGCCTGCAGCCCCATATTGCATGTCAGACCATGTCGGTGATGTCTGACAGCGCATAGCTTGTAGTACGCCTTGTATCTGGAGTACGAAGAGAAGGAGCGGCAGAATGTAGATTGCGATTCGTAGGTACACGCGGTCGAGCGAAAGTGGCACCCTGCTAGAGGCATAGAAGTGCGTTCGGTTGAGCAGAACGGCCTATGAATATTATCAGCACAATACTGAGGGCCTTGTATCAGCTTCACCTACTATGGCAAAGGTCGCAATTGCCCATTTGCTTGTGATATAGCTGAAGAAGTTGGCCACATTCTTCAACGACTGAAACATCCCGACGTCGTCCTGCGAAGCAGATACACTGGAGGCTGCTGCTGCGACGGATTCCTGCACAAACTGCCCAGTGATTGCGGCTGTCGTGTTCGTCGTGTTGGCCTTGGTGGGCTCCGCGATGACACTCCCGCCGGACCATACCAGGTCACCAAGAGAACCGGCCTTGGAGAGGAGCCGAGGGAATACCATGATAAGGTCCACTGCCGAAGGAAGGTACGAGGAAGCATTGGCGGTGGCTACCGGAGCCTCCATTGCGACAGCTTGCGGATACCCGAGGGTGAATTGCGCGAGGGTTATTCTAGGTAGAGCAGGGTGGTCTATGAATTTAAAGCGGTCATCTTCTTTGGATCGCACTTGTGCACACACCGCGCTGAGCTGTGTTTACAACGACTCGGACGTGAGTGTAGATGTTTGGGACGGTCAGCGCGCTCGTCATCTCACGGTATCGCGTGCATGGGCGCACGGACAAAACGCGGAGAGGAGCCGGTTGCTGTCCATCTCACACGGAGGTGCAGAGGTACCATCACCACCACACTAATTGATGCTTTGGCTTGTCGCTCATGAAACAAACCGAGTTCAGGCGGTCCTATCTGTCATCTGTTTGAGCTCAGGACCGTCAAGTATATGTGTCGCGCTTCAGCTCCCAAAGTACGGTAAAGACGCTCAGCCTTCCACATTACACTTTGTCTGCTCACCTCCACGTGCCACGAGTTGCACGAGCTGAGCCTGGTATTACATGCATGTTACAGACTACCTAGATGCACCTCACATAATACTGCGATCTCCACATGAGCAAGCGAGTAAATCGCCTAGACTAAGGTCGCACGGCAGCTATCTTCACAACACGTCGAACCATCATACGATTCCCTGTTTCAGTTATGCGCATGTACGATACTTTATTGTGCTACAAGAGTTATGCTAGGTATGAGTGCGAAATATATACACTGGAAGCCATCATGGACCACTGCGATACCACTGATGGTAACGGCAACCACGGCGCACAGCACCATGTGCCAGAACAAGGTCCGAATGGCATCTATTGGTTGATGCTGACACTGTAGCTGTTCACAGTGAATTTGGTCTGGCCTGAGCTGGTGAACGGCTCGGTTCCTTGTTGAAGTACTACGCAATACTGTCAGTCACGTTCAAAAACAATTCAAACAATCGAACACACTCACCAATAAGATTCTGGGAACTGGCCGGGTAGCCCTGGTTGCTGGCAAGGTAGTTGAAGAACAACTTGAGATCAGCATTGAAAGACAGCTTCCAGGAGCCGTCAGAGGGGATGAAGCTGAAGACCTTCATCGAGCCATTTGGTCCAGAGTACAGGTCCCAGTTGTAACCGGCAACGTTGACTGTGGCGACCTTGTTGCCAATTGGGTAGACACCTCCAATGCGTGCAAGCCTGGATGATGTCAGTTGCGATCACAGAGGCAGTGTGTCAAAGAGCTTACCAAACCATGAGTTCGTAGTCACCACTGCTCTTGTCGTGGTTGGGATCAGCAGCAGTGAAGACGTCGTAGGCGACATTGGCACGGATGTCCCTGGGCTGGTAGTCCCACTGGATGTTGGTGGGCATGCTCTTGATGTTGCTGATCTTGATACCCTTGGCGAACTGCTTGCCAGCATTCGCGTAACTCTTGACATTGTCCTGGCCTCCTTGCCAGCTCCAGGTGGTGCTCCATGAGACACCAGAGCCCGAAGTGCTTTGGACAGTGGTGCATTGCGAACCAGAGCTAGCAGAGCCTTTACCCCAATTGTTGTTGTTGAACTCGTACCCGTTGGCTGCGTAGTAGCCGTATTGATCGCACAGGGTAGCTGCCTGACGACGCACAGGAGTGACGCCGTTGTCGATGGGGCTGGCAGCGGCAACAGCCAGGAGACCGGCGAAAGCACAGGACTGAAAAAGCATCTTGATCGGTATTCGTACTCGGTATGGCTATGTGGAGGATGTGCTGTGTGATCTTTCCAGCACCTGCGACTCCAACCAGGTCTTTATCCTCTCTACGTTCTCCTGGCTTTGCCTCATCTTGTTGTTCTTCGGCACAGACATGAAGTCTCCGAAGCTCAAGTCATAAGATCCACTTAGCTCTATAGACCGCTGTCTCAAGTTGAGAAGGGTGGCCTAGCTCGATCAGTCGACGATCTCATCAATGCGGACAAACTAGAGTAACATCGCACTAACATCGCGCTTCAGAGCGGACAAATACAAGAGAACCATCACCAACACGGGGCTGATTCTCCTCAGAAGTAGAAGGTCAGAAGACGGTACAGGGTGTGCACGGACGATTTCGAGATACCCCAGGTATTAATTGTCGGTATTCTGCCCGGCTTTGCGAATTTTCTGGAGTCAATCCTGGTCTCGTGGTTAAATCACTTTATTCTCCGCGCTAAAACAGGGCTCGTCCTGGCTATGGGGAACGTGGTCGACGGCAGGCCTGCCTCAAAACGGGTTTTGCGCAATTTAAAGGACACACATTGGGTAGCGAGCAGATGCGCTTGGGGGCGGTATGTCTACTATTGGTGGAAAGTCCTTGGATTTTCCATGACGAAATTACATTCTTGTGGCGGTCGTTATCCTGGTGAATGCATATCACTTCGCTTCGCTACCAAGGTTACATTCCCGACAGTGATCTAGAAGAGAGAAACACTGTGGACGGCATCCGGGGTCCTAGCCGCTTGAAATCACGGATATAGGAAGCTACAGACGAGTGCGGCTCAAAACTAGCAGCGCCTCGCAGAATATCTGACTCGTGCAATCCGTACACCAAGAACATTGCCTGAACAAATTGCCAAGAATGCTGTATCGATCTCCCAGGACGTATATTTCTCAAGTCATTCCTCGAAACGCTACTTGGAACATCACCAGTTGTGGCTGATAGGCTGGATGCTGTGTTCGAAAGCGTCAAGAAGCTCACCGCTGTTTATCGTATTTCTTCTCCACGAAAAGAGGGGTTTCAAGCCTTCGTGATCCGAAGATTCAAGGCTTCGAGACGCCATCTACATCCGTCGCCCTAGACCCACTTCTGCATCATACCTCCAATTGTACCTACCCATGAGAAAATAAGGTACCACACCCAGACCCCTGAGGTCAGCGACAACCCCACCACATATAGTAAACATCCCTTCATCTCCTGCAGCAATTCCTAGTTTTATTGTTCCGAAAAAGATATCGAGCCCAACCAACCCTCGCGGGATGCTGCGCAGGAGTGATGCGTCAATTCGCTAGGATACATACCCAACGACGAATCAAGACTGCCGCAACCCCTGATGTCCCATATACGCCTCGTACTCCATCAGCATACATAATATAAGGGACTGGAAAACTGGGAATGAGGATTGCAAAAAGTGAGAGTACAGAATTGCAATAACGGAAGGTTTATCACAACGAAAGATTCTTGAGATTCCCTATGCGATCTGGGAACATGCTCTGCTCCGAAGACAGCATAACCTGTCGATACAGCTGATACTTCGCAAGACCTTCGCCGCCCAATTCCAAGAATACCTAGCTCTAAAGCACTGGACAGCGAGGAGATTGCCCATCAGCCTAATTCTGATCATACCCAAGACTTTTAATTGACTCCGGTCAGGTGGGATGAATCATATCTCCGCAGATACATCTTCCAACAGCACATTAATGCCACATGCTACCGAGGTTCTGCCAGGAGCCTGTATCCAGTCAATGTAAAGTGTAGGTAGACTGCACCTGACCATAGTTGTACTTCATAACAACGTAACAGATGTCATTGAGCGGCTAGAGGATCTAAACTCTGTTATCCGAGCATTCGATGGTCCCTGACAGTCCGCACACTCCTCCAAATCTGCATTGAGCTTCTATCTTCTCCCATTGTGAGGCATATGATCGATCATGCCACACTCTCACTCGTTAAATAATGTATATCTCATGACTGATACAGCTACTACCTTCGGATTCAAAATCTTCTAGGAGCAACATCAGTCCAATATTTGCAAACTTAACACAAGCTGACGAGATACCTAACAGTTCCGCACAGTCAGCTATACCTATGTACCGCGATCCACGCTTCAGTAAAGCTGTTGACTGCATAGCCTATTGTTGTTGTCCGAGGTATATTTCCAACTCAAAGAATCCGTATGCCAACACGATAGCTCATATCTTCTCAGGTTGTCGAGCCATGATTTGTGTCGTCCATGTCAAGAACCACTCTCTGTAGAGAAGTATCGAGAAATATCGCATGGTACATCATCACATTGACTGTCTGTAGACATGGCGCTTCGGTTTTACCTATTTGGTCGCTAGTAATTCACCTAGTGAACGCTAGTGAAGGCGAAGCGAATGCGAAGACCCCTCCTATCAGGCGTCCAACCTCTATCAAATACTTCGTACACGTACGACATATCACACGCTGCACCAGTTGGTTCGGAATCTGGGAATCAAGGCTACAACAGGCCGGACACTCGAAAAGGCTTTGCATTGAGGTCCCGCTACCAACGTCACAAGGCACTGTCTGACCAGGTCAAATTGCATAAATTCTGATCGATTCCGTGTGTTCTGTCAACCACTTCGATCAAAATGTCTCTCGAAACCAATTCCATCCTGCCTCGTGGGATCTTCGACCGTTATTGCGACCGGGTCTTGTCATGGTGGATCGGCTACCCACCCGAACAAGCCGAATACACCTTCCAGGAACTACGTATACCGATCGTTGATGGATCAGATCAACTGGAGCTCGCCGCTGTTCTAATGCAGCCGTTACTTCCATCCGGTGCGAAACCCCGAGGAACGGTCCTCATTCAGTCTCCGTACGGCCGCACACTGCCGATTGCTTTGAATGCTCGTGTGTATGCTGCACGCGGCTACAATGCACTCCTGGTCAGCTCCCGCGGTACTTTTGGTTCTGGTGGGGATTTCGATCCTTTCCGCACTGGGGTCCAGGACGGTGCAAGCGTCGTGCGGTGGATGCGCAAACAAGATTGGTACACGGGCACATTCGCCACGTGCGGAGGCTCGTACTTGGGCTTTGTGCAGTGGGCACTGCTGTATGATCCACCTAAAGACCTCGTTGCAGCGGTGCCTTGCATTAGCCCACATGACTTTGGAAGAGCCCTGTGGTCCACAGGTGCCATCAACACCGACTTCGTCAAATGGGCGGATATGATTGCACATCAGGAAGAGCCGCGCGCTTTTCTCGCCAACCTCCTGGGCTCGCGAGAGCGGGATCTTCAGAAGACGATCAAGAGCACGCCGTTGAGAGAAGGTGCGCGAACCTTCCTGGCCGGCAAGACACCGTGGCTGGACAACATCCTCTCCAAGCCAGACCCGGAAGATTCATACTACACACCAATGAAACTTGATCAGGCTCTAGAACAGACGAATCTGCCTGTCCTCATCATCACGTGCTGGTACGATCTCTTCTCCGAGCAGTCGATCGAACAATACACCCGTCTTAGGGAAAGGGGCTGCAACGTCGCTTTGACCATTGGGCCGTGGAATCATTTCAAGAGCGGCCTCGCCGTCGAGATGAACCGGCACGCTTTCGACTGGATTGAACACCACCTCGCTGGCTCTGAGGAAGCCAAGCGTGCTGCTCCAGTCCAGTACTTTGTGACTGGCGCGAACGAATGGAAGCATGCTCAAGCATACCCGCCGCTGACAACATCGACCGACTACTATTTGCGAGAAGGCGGTGTTCTCAACATTGAATCCTCGAAGAATGGATCTGTAGCATCGGCGTTCACATTTGACCCCGGCAACCCAACGCCGACCATCGGAGGCCATGGGCTGCTTACAGGCGGTAGTCTTGACGACACCAGTCTAGCTGCACGGAGTGATGTGCTCGTCTTTGACACAGCAGCACTTCAAGAAGATCTTGAGATTTGTGGCCAGCCTACTGTGGAGCTCAACCACTCGACAAGCAGTCCTTTCGCAGACATTTATGTGCGTATAAGCGAAGTGAACAAGAAGGGACGATCTCACAACGTCACCGAGATCTTTCAACGACTCGATCCACACCGAGATGAAGGCGCGGCAATCAAGTTGGGACTGAATCACTGCGCGCATCGATTCGTGCGAGGCACAAAGATCAGGTTCATGGTCGCTGGTGGTAACTTCCCTCAATATGTGAGGAATCATGGTGTAGAGAATAGCGATGGGCTAGGAACAGAGATGCGCGCTGTGGAGCATACAGTCCACCACGATGCAACACGCATGTCGAAAGTCGTGCTTCCTGTTGTGTCACTTGCTCGTGCCGAGGATGAGTGAAAGGGGACATTTCAACCGTAATACGATATCTACTGTTTGTCTAGCTCCAGCAGCATTACCATGTACATATCTATTGCAATACATACATCTCAGATTCTTAGAACAACGCCATGCAATTCGGCGGTGAACTCACACCACCAGGCATATTCAGAGGCGAGCTCGTGACGAAGAAGCTCCATCGTCCTTCCTCTTTACACAACTCCGAAAGTGCCTCCAAATCAAACATCTCGCCAATTGGCATACCCCATCCCGCAAGCAAATACTCATGCAAGAACACTTTGTCTTCCTCATTCTCCTTATCATTATTCGCTGGAAACACCTCCCATGATATTGCATCCCCAGCAACCGCGGCGAACTTGTTGTCCCAGATCCACCGCAAGACCTCCTGAGTTGCCTCCACACCCGCGTGCTGCGGGGTTTGGTTCACTGCATATGCCGCCTTTTCTTCCTGGGTCATCTTGTTATCCCATTCTTTTGTCATACCAATACGTATGAACAGGATATCGCCCTTCTGGAACTCAATCCTACGCTCTTTCGCAATAGCTTTGATATCCGCAAGCTTAATGTCATGCGTCGAGAACGTCGAATACACTATGTCCTGCCTCTCAGCCCAGTCCGCATAATCTATCAACACGCCTCGACCTGCGATCCCTTCTTTCGCCCAATGCTGCATTCCAATTCGCGTACTACTTCGGTCCTCGATTTCAGCAGCAGTAGTGCCACCGTAGAATTTCCTCTTATTTTCACCAGTTTCTGGTTGTTGGGAGAAGTGCCGTAAGCCATCCCACTGACTACTCTGTTGCGGATTGAACGTATACATATCATCGTATGCTACCCCAACAAACAAGGGAATGATATGATGTTCGCATCGCTGTCGGCCGAGACCTGCATTCTCCAACTTTGTGAGTTCCCAGCCCAGACACACGCGCCGTCCGGTTTTGATCTCTTGCGCTGCGGCTTTAGCAACGAGCTCGGGTGTGAGGATAGCAAGTTTGCCGAGACCTTCTTCGCGGCTGCCAGGTTCTCCTACCCACACGCGTTTCTTGTTGGGGAGCTCGTCATATGGTGTGTCGAATATCGGTGAATAACTTGTTGACATGGTGGTGTGAGATATGGTGGACCGAGCTGCAGCCCAGCAATGTCGGTGAACGCTGACTTACAGCAAAAGTATCAAGTGTGGTTTCATTATTTACCATCGGTGTGGATGACCGTCGGAAGGTACACAAGCGGGGCCACAACGCCGATCTATCCACCTGTCAATACTTGTGTGACCACTCCCACATGCTCGCGTTAGCTTATCCGGATGCAAAACCTTGTCACACTGTAGTACAACCTATGCAAGGCGAAGATCGTCGCCTCACGATCAACACAAAAGTCAGCAACGCAGCTCACCTCGGGAGATGATCACAGTACTTTGGAATTTATAGAGCTGTCGTAGTCGTTGCACTTAGTCGTTCGAGCCAATTTTGTTACTGTTCTAAGATGAAGAAATCACAATCAGGCGCTCAGACGAGTCGCTACAATCGACTCGTCACGGCCTTCGTAGCTCTAGGCTCATTCGTATGGTCGCGTTGAGAACTTCTGTAACGTACACAGCTAATCAAACCACAGACCTACGGGTACTGCGCCAGCATCATTGCCTCGACCATAGGACAGCCTGGCTGGTATACCTACTTCGACCTGCCACAGCAAGGCGAGCCAGGTTATGCTGGCAAAACTACCGACACAATCGCAACTGCGAATGGGTTGTTCTCTGGTGGTGGAGCGGTCGGGTCGCTTTTCATAATGTGGTCAGCTGAGAAGTTCGGCAGGAAGAAGAATATTCAGCTCGGGTGCTTCCTCTCAGTTTTAGGAGGCGTTCTACAAGGTGGAGCAGCAACACTAGCGTAAGCTGAGACAGCTCCTTGAATCGATTTAGGCAGGCTGCTGATACAAGGCAACAGAATGTTCCAAGCGGGTCGCTTCGTATCCGGATGTGGAATTGGTGTCCTGGTGACAATCTGTCCCATGTATCTCGCGGAAATGTCTTCACCATATCGACGCGGCTGGTTGGTCGGCCATCATGCCATATTTCTCGTCTTTGGCTACATGTTCGCTGGTTGGATTGGCTATGGTTGCTACTTTGCAACCCAAGTCAACGCTTCCTTTGCATGGCGTTTTCCGCTGTGCTTCCAAGTCCTGTGCCCTCTGATCTTATTGGCAGGGTCATCAGCATTGCCGCGATCGCCAAGATGGCTGATTAGTAAGGGGTTAACAGAAGAAGCGTTCGATGTCATCAAGAAGATGAGATTGAGTCCTCAGGATCCAGACCATCTGGTGGCAAAAGAGGAGTTCTACCAAACAGTCCAGCAGCTGAAGCTTGAAGCCGAGAAGTTGGCCACAAGTGGACATAGTATCTGGACCATGGCCTTGAAGAAAAGATCTTACCGGAAGCGACTCATTATTGGTTTTATGACACAGTGGGGCGCGGAGTTCGCTGGCCCTCTCATCATAAACAACTATGCCGTCATTCTGTACACCAACCTGGGAGAGACTGGTCATATGCCTCTCCTACTTTCTGCTCTTTGGTTGACAACAGCCGGACTCATATATAACCCGCTCGGTGCCTGGCTACACGATAAAGTCAACTCCCGGCGCGGCATGTATTTGGTCGGACTCATGGGATGTCTGGTTACTACATCTTTGCTGGCTGCGATGACCGCCACTTACTCCGGAACGACCAATCGCGCTGGAAACGCCATGGGCATCTTCTTCATCTTTCTCTACCTGGCCTTTCAGGGGACTTGCTGCGATACAACCATGTACATTTACGTTTCCGAGATCTTTCCCACCGAACTGCGGCCAATAGGAATGGGCTTCAGCCTCTTCGGTCAGTTCGCAGCGTCCCTCATACTGCTGCAGACTGCGCCGATCGGATTTGCTGAAGTAGGCTGGAAGTATTATCTGGTCATCATCTGCTGGTGTATCGTGTACATCCCTAGTAAGTCCGCTGGTAGCCCAAGTTCACATTCAAAACTGAGACATGGTAGCGGTGTACTTTCTCTGGCCCGAGACAGCTCGCTTGAGCCTGGAAGAGATTGCACACAACTTTGGCGACGAAGTTGTGGTGCACGTTTACGATGCTAGTGAAGCCGACAAGAAGAGACTCGATGAGACTCTCGAGGTTTCTGACGTGACAAAGCCAAATGTGGTCGGAGCTGTTAATGCATAAGATATCGCATCTACGCAGTGCGCAGCTTGGTCCAAGTCGCCCAGGTCCCGGTACTGTGCTCTCGAGAGGTATCCAGAGTCTTGCCTCGTCAGCAACGTGGCCTTTCGACAACACCGGAAGATGGCGGCTTCTTGTCGTCGCTCGGCCTGGCCGAGATCTATTGATCGAGGCTGAGGAAGCTTTGGCAGTGGAAGTACTTGGTAACTAGCTTGCATCGGAATGCGAAGTGCTTCCAATGATTCGTCAGTTGTTAAGGCGTCAGCGGGTCTTATGCCCAAATGGGGGTTTGCCGACGTGTGTAAGCCGATGAGGCTTAGCTGATCGCTTCCCCAGATTCTGCGCGTGACGTACAAGCTGGCGTCTTTGAAGCGTCACACGCGCAACAAAGCTTACACCCGAGGTGTTCGTTGGATCATTGACCGTATTTTGAACGCCGAACCGTTAGCGAGCCTGACTGTTCGAGCACATGGACCAGTCACGATGGGCACGACGGGCAGCCGCCACGGAGCGGAAGTGCCATAATTGCCTCATGGGAACCAACGACCTTCTCGTCTCTCCCGCCTGGCTTCACAAGCATTGCTTGTTTTGTTTTCGCGCCTTGATTCACTGATTAGCACTCTTGTCTTTGATACCCTAGATTTGCATAACTTCCTACTCCTGTTTCAACATGCTTATACGGTCCTTTTGCATAGCATGCATCGCCCTTGATGCTTCAGCTTTCTCGATACCGCCAATTCCATATCTGAGTCACCTAGGTGTCGGCCGGGCACAGCAACAACAACAGCCACTACAAGAGACCCTGGACACATGGATAGCCCGGGAGGAGCGCATAGCTTTGGACAGGCTGTTGGCAAATGTGTCTCCTGGTGGCCGCAACGTCGAAGGGAAAGGCGTTGTGCCCGGCACAGTTGTCGCGAGCCCTAGTCGAGAGGATCCCGACTACTGGTATCAGTGTAGGCAAGCTACGAAGGGAAATGAAGAAAAGAATGCTAACCATAACGCAGGGGTTCGCGATGCCGCTATTACCATGAACTCGCTCGTCGATCTCTACGCCGATGATCCATCCTCGTCCTCTGGCTCACAAATGGCCACTATCCTCGACGCATACGCCTCGCTACAAAACAACATACAACACACTTCGAATCCTTCAGGCTCTTTTGAAGATCTGTCGGGTCTCGGCGAGCCAAAATTTGGTGTAGATGGCGAACCCTTTACAGGCTCGTGGGGTCGTCCGCAACGCGACGGACCCGCACTCCGCGCGTTAACGTTGATGCACTATCTCCGCGAATACAATGCATCACATCCATCCTTGTGGTCTTCGAATGAAGCGGCCGACTTCTTCGAGCCATTCTATCAAGCGACACTACCACCGAACAGCGTGATAAAAGCGGATCTCGAATATGTTAGCCACAACTGGAACGAATCGAGCTTTGACCTCTGGGAGGAAGTCGAAGGGCTACACTTCTTCAATCTGATGGTCAGCGCGAGGAGCTTGAGAGAAGGAACACACCTCGCAAAATCGTTTGGAGATCACGGTGCTGCAGAGTGGTACGAAGAGCAGGCGACTTACATTGAGAAACTCCTGAGCAAGTTTTGGAACCCACACAAAGGTCACTTGGTGGAGACTCTTTGGAGCAAGCGAAGTGGGCTCGACTGCGGCTTGCTGCTCGGCTCTTTGCACGCGTTGCCTTCAAGATCGACATTAGATGAGCCAGTATATCCACCCTGGTCGGATGAGATTCTCGTTTCTCTCCTCGAGTTGGCCCGCGACCAGCGCCATCGATTTCCGATCAACAGCAAACCGAAGGAGGATCGACGTGACGATGTCGTAAATCCCACTTTCGAGGGCACAGGCATTGGGCGCTACCCCGAGGATGTATACAATGGATACGGAACTTCTCAAGATGGTGGCAACCCATGGTTTCTATGTACTTCATCTGCCGCCGAGATCTTGTATCGCTCCGCTTCACAGTTTTCGACCTCCGCAAACCTCACCGTTACACCTCTTGCGTTGCCATTTTACGAGTCCCTCTTCGCAAATTCGGAGTCAAAAGTCTCGATTGGCACTTTCGCTCCCGGTGATGTCCTCTACAATTCCGTAATCTCAAAACTCAAATCTGTGGGCGATGGCTTCCTGGAGGTCGTGAAAACACACGTCGATGCAGAGGGAAGCATGAGCGAGCAGTTCGATCGCCATACCGGTTTCATGCGTGGGGCCAGCGATCTGACTTGGAGCTATGGAGCATTTCTCGGTGCTGTACGAGCCAGGAAGTTAGCCAGAGATGCATGACTGCAGAGATGGCAGTTCACGCGGACGAGGGACGAATTATGAATCACGAGATATGGAACACGACATGGGATATGAATGGCGCGGAGTTGCAATGGGCGCCTCCTAGTATATCGCAGAAATGATACCCTCTTCTTCACATCACAGAATATTCGAGAACAAACCCTTGAATTCATGGTTCAGGTTATACAAAGCTTGAATGCATATTGAACGATGCGCGCATTTCCCCAACAACAGCGCCAACGCAAGCAAGACACAGGATAAACATCCAAACATTCCAGCGACATTCCCTGCAACGCATCACTGTATGATGCTTGCACTTTTCTAAGAAACAACTATGTTGTGCCGAGTCAGGTAGCGCGAGACTATTTTTGTGCTCTGAAACTTGACAGCTAGGCTGAAGCAACCACGACAAAAGTTTTGACTTTCGGATGTTTCGAAACTCGGAATCTGCAGGTCCGAGAGGAGAGCCGACGGGGATGTAGAGTGCTTGATCTGATATTCGGCAATTGGTGCAGAGTGCGATCAGATCTTGCCTATGTAGAACGAAGAGACGGCGCACGTGATCTGACGTGCAGTCCTGGACTGGCGGCTTTGGTTTTGTGGTGATTTGTACTATGGTTTATTTTGACATTGTTTGGTATTTTACATATGAATACATGTGGATATATGACTTGAAGGAAAAAAAGGAAACATCAGTGATGACAGCAGTGCACCTATGTCCAAAGCAAAGCCACTCCCTCCCATACGCCGCCGCCGCCAAAGTCGGGATATTAAATTCATTTTCTTCAGTTCAACATGTCGATACTTTTCTTTCTCAAGGCCTGGAACCTTCTTGGAGAAATCATGTCAAAATCGAGCTCCGGCGTCCAGTGCAGGTCCTCGTGCAGTGTATCCCTAATACTCGGTGGCTGTACAATACTCAATCCGGTGCCTGCGCTGACACCAGTATCACCGCTAAACATTGATCGTGTGGGCGACGACGCCTGCGTGTGACTATAGCTGAATGAAGACTCTGTAGGGCTGGGTAGCTGGTGCCATGGTCCACCAAGACGGCGGACAATGCGACTTTCTTCAGATGCGCGCCATTCGCGCTTTTGCTCGGATGTAGGTTGTCTGGTGAGAATTGATTGGAGGAGAGATGCGCGGCGGGATGTAGGGCGGGAGGAAGTCGGTATGGAGAGGTGTGAGGAGTCCGGTCGGGAGAAGCGGAATGAGTTGGGACGCGAGATTTGTGCAGGAACTGGTGGGATTGGGATATCTTCCAAGTTCCTTATTTCGATCCTTATTTCTGACCTGTTATCTTTCTCGTCGAGGTCGTCGTCTTTGATGCTCGAGTTATCCTTTGAACTGGCGTCGTCGGCGGAAGTTGGTCTCGAATCCTGCATTTCCAGGTCAGAAGGCTGCGAAGGTTTGGAGTAAGAACCGGGTCCTTTGGCGCCGTTGGGAATGTGCCAACGTTGATCGACACGCAGGATTGCGTACATCATGACAGTCTGGAACTCGAACAAGAAGTTGAAAATGTAGAATGGTCCCTTGCCTAGATATCCCGGCAAAGGCTGTGTACGCGGGACTGGATCGTGCCACGCAATACCGCATCGATACCAGGCGCCTATGGAAAGCAGTGTGGAACTGATGAGTAAGACGATTACTTTCGTTCGTGTGCGTCCCGTACCAAATTCGTCCAGTGGCGAGTAGGGAATCGAGAGCGTCAGAGCGACCATAGGAAGTGGTAAGGTTGCGACGAGAGCTAGCACGGTCGACCCAAACAGCTGCATCGCGCGATCATTCTCTCTCGTTTGCGGGTCCAAGGTATATGACGATTGTATGGTCGCAGTGATGAGTATGATAAGTGTGGCACCGATCAAAATGAATAGTGTTTTGAAGATGACCCCAAACGCTGGGTCCCAGCCAAAGATTCGATGTGTAGCTCTGACCAGACGCATCGCGAATACAATGTTGATGATAAATAGTATGAGAACACCCGCGGCGACGAAGACTTGTGCAGCAAGCGCAAGCCGAACATTTTGGGGTAAGGACACCGAGGCGATGCGGAGAATGGCCGTTAAGATGCGCGACATGCAGAAGACTTGTTCAGACTGTCAGTATGAAGCGGTACATGAAGCCATCGATGAATCACGTACGGAAGATAAAAAGATTGGCCAAGAATTTGTGACCTCTCGCTCGATTGCCCTGAAAAATCTTCATATGTACGATGGCGCCGATGAGAAACAGAACCAAGAAGACTGTCTGCGCAGGAATATCAATCTTCTTGACTGGCGGACCTCCTGGAGTCCACACCATGGGTGCATATGGTGGGCTTTGGTTGCCAGGCTGTAGGACTTTAGCGGCAAGATTCAAGCTTATAGAGGGCTTGCTTACCAGTGACGGCGAGGCATTCTGGGCAGCCATCTTATGAAAGTAGAGTCTCCTGGACTTCGGGCCTGCAGATGAACATAGGAAAATTATTCAACAACACTTCAGTCGCGCAGTGAGACAGTGAGTGTTGGACGACGTTGCCACTTTTGGTGGAAGCACTCTAGATAAAGTGTGCACTCCATCTGCCTAGCCCATGAATCAGACGCCTACATGACGCAAAGACCATGTTGGCAAGATGTTGCCGCTCGCAAGGCCGGGTTCTATTGACCATCAGACAGACCGTGTAGTTTGATGGGCGATGCTTGAGTCGATAGTGCTTGATCTGCGACAGCCGAACATGCGCTACCCAGAATAACTCTTGATGTTGGGCCGCGCACCAGTCTTGAAACATGGCTAGCCGTTTGAGTGAAGCCCTCGATAGTAGCCGGATTTTCGGCTTGAATACATGCTGGAATCGATGATATACTGCATGAGTGAACGACTTGCCATTGTGAGCGCGCTGTACAACTCGCACTTAGACATCTCGATTCTACGCAAATCTGGGCAAACACGGAACGCATGATATTGAGACGAGATAATTAGCTTGTATCGTGCTACAGTACCTGCTCATTTACAACCAATACATCAGCTAGGTGTGATCAGCCGTACAAATCATTCCTTGTAACTGATAGTTTGTACGAAGACCTCGACCCTCAATCGTAAAGAGCATCTCCCAATGTAATTGAAGGTTCCGCGTTGCCTTTGGAGAGTAGCAGTCTCGCGCGAGAAGTGTCAGACTTTGGTCTCGTGATCCCGAGGAGTCGCGGTCTGCGGAATCTGCTGGTTAAAACCAGGGTCAGACAATGCCGCTCCATGCGCTCTCGCTTCTGGTGTCTCTGGGCCAACTTTGTTGATTCGAGCAATGTTGAACGCTCATCCTGGACTTCCATGCTGGATTACCTGAATGCCGATATTGCCACTGATGAGTTCTGATGATCCATGGTAATGTACTGGTCGTCGCTCTTCAAGAGGGTCGTTGGAAGCTCACCAGTAGCCAACTGTAGCCCCTTCTGCGTGAATTTCGGCTTCATCACTCGTGGTGTATTCTTGGCGCGTCGCTTCGTTTTCCTTAAAGGAATGACCGTGAGCTCAGCTCCGACAAAACCGTCATATAAAGTGAGCGGCTGGTTTCGCCCTAGATTGATGTTGATTGGCGCTTCTTGTGGCGTTGGATCGGGATCTGTGCTGCCCTTGACTGGAGATGAGCCAGACGATTTGAGTCTACGACAGCTCTCAACAGGCTTCGACTCGGCATAAGCCTTGCTCAATTGTGTTACCTAAGCGTTGTTAAACTGACACTTGCCTGTGCAAAGAGAGTATCACGCACAAGCACGTGCTCGCGCGTAGCGGCAGTCTGCTGTGTATCATGGATGGGATCAACCTCTGTGATGGGAGCAGCGAAAGTCGTCCACGCATCCTGATCGCGTTGTCAGTAAAATCATCAATAATCTGTCAAAAAGCCAGCTTCATTCATACATATGGGTCCGGAAGGCCATCCGTCGTGGTAGTTCGTGACAGAGAAAGACAATTTACGGGCAATCGTCTCTTCTGACCCTTTCGACCCTTTCGACCCTCATGAATGTTTTGGCTCTTATGGGGTTGCAGAGGTTCGTTAGATGGGCCAGTGGGCCTTTTGGTTGCTGACTGGTGTGCGCTAGCTGTCACACCAGTGTGTGGTGTATTCTCTGCATCTGTGGAGACATCCATAGAGGTCTTCGTCGTATGATCAGTCACATCTGGGAAGGTGCCTTCTTCCAGATCTTGCGGACTTGGGCTGCGATGGTCAATAGTTGCTTGACTGGGACCAACTTTTTCCGCCCTCGTCTCCACCCTTTCGATGGCATCACCATGTGACTCCCCAGGTAGCTCTCCAGCAGTGCGTGATACCTCAAGGGCACTCATGTCGCTTGGATCCGCTGATGCCGTCTTCGGAATCTGGACTTTTCGTCTGAAGCGCGAGGGGCGCTGCGGCAAACCGTTCTCGACAGCCCGGAGAAAGGCTGTCAAACGCAGACGCCCGTTGGTGAAATCAGCATCATCAGCCATTGTTAGACGTGCCGGATTAGTGTTGGTAAAAAGTGACACATGCCATTGGCTACTAGCTTTTGCGACTCTGATGAGGTGCGAGATGGAAGTGAAGCGTGGAAGCTGTAAGGAAGCTACGAAGGGGGTGGATTTTAGTGACGCGCGCATGCCCGCTCACCGAAATTATCGACCATTGCCGCACTGTAACAAAAAACGTATTCTTCATGCATAATCCTGCAGTGCTTTGTATCATTATTAAGAGATATTGTACAGTTTACAGGTACGTGTAGTACTCCTCGGTGAGCTTTGTGAACATGAGATTCCACGCCTCGGCACAAACGACGATCACGTGATAACGCGCTAGCCCCACTGCAAGTTTCGCGCTTCCTTGTCCACGCGTGAACGATTACCCACGCACGCATCAAGAGCGATTGCACAAATTGGTACCTAAATGGCCACGTCATTGGAGATCGTTGAGATAAACGGTGATGAAACCTTTGGAGTCCTTGTGGATAAGTTAAGCCAGTACATGAAAACGCTTTGAACTCATGCGTCCACCGACTGACGCCCGTGTAGATTCTTTGAGCACAATGTCAAGATTCCTCACGCTTTCGAAGACTTTCGTAGAAGCCATCAAGGTCAAGCCCTGGACCCACTCGTCTCCTATCTTTCCGAATCAGTGCACCATCCCGCGCTTGTGTCAGCCCTTCTGTAAGTATGGTCAGAACTATGTCGTCTGGCGTAACCGGTGCCATCTCGAAGCGTGGGTTGATGGGTATGCTCATGCTTACTGTACTTAGTGCTCTCAAGGGCCATTTCTCTGCTTTGGAGGAAACGAGCGACGAGCCAGGCGTGAATGAAGCTCGAGGGTACGCCTGTGAGCATGTCGCGTGGCAGTTCCTAAGCAGCCTTGCCGACAGAGATGTTATCGATTTCCTTTTGCTTGAGCTACCAGGTCCCGTCCCTACAAGCAGCAATTCTGACGTCCAGGAAGGCCAGAACAATCATCAGCAAAACGGCCATGGTGCCAGTTCCGCGACCGAAGGGACTCCACTCCTGTCAGATGTGTCGGACGGCTATTTCGACCACAACACCGAACTCCCTTCGAATACACGTTTCCGGTCGTTGACATCCCAGTGCGAGAATCTCAGTGCCCTAGAAATCGCGGCCGTGTCGGGTGCAAAGAAGTTCCTCAGTCAGCGTGCGGTTCAAAAGATCATCAATGGCCTGTGGTGCGGTGAAATAGTATTCTGGGAGACACTGAGCGTGGATTCGAACAAGAAACCCCGCATGTATAACCGTCACCACGTGGATCCCTTCTGCCGTCTGCGTGTTCCGATGTACATGAAAGTTTTCGAAACGCTATTTTTTGCCGTATTCCTTGGACTGTACTACGCAGTGCTGGTGCATCGAGACTCCAACAGGGTCACTATTCCAGAGATTCTGCTCTATGTCTGGATAGCAAGCTTTGCTTACGACGAATTTGCAGACTGGATCGACGCCGGGCAGACAAGTTTCTACGCATCAGACTTCTGGTGGACCTGGGACATCAGTATCGTTGTCGTCGGTATGGTGTTCTGCATCATGAGAGTGATTGGGCTCTCTTCCAAAAACATAGACACGATAGACCTGGCTTATGACGTCCTTGGTCTGGAAGCACTCTTCCTTGTACCGCGAATTTTCTCCCTGTTAAGTCTTAATCGGTATTTCGGAACCCTGGTAAGTCGTCCCTTAGTATTGATGGTTCCATTCCGCCATAAAGAGATGCCTAGGATCCGTGTTGGTTGTCATTCGGCATTTACGGGCCGTCGAAAAGAGTAGCAACCACACAAGTCTCTTCCATCCATCCGTGTATGTTGTTGATGTACGAAAAGAGCGCTAACGGCTTTCATAGATCCCTTGCCTAAAGGAAATGGTCAGTGATCGATTCCAAGCCGACGGACCAAGCGCTCACCAAGACACAGACCAAGGACTTCGTCAAATTTCTATCCCTGGTCGTTATACGTGAGTGACAATAACGTATCCCATACCGGAGACATGCTGACATATTCCCCGCAAGTCTACCTTGGTAAACAAGCTTTGATCATGCCCTGCACTGCTTGCACTCACTAACGTTTGGTCAAAAGGATTCTTGACCACCTTTGTGCTGCTAGCTAGAGACGTCATCAAACCCACAGAGATGAGCTGGATTCTGATCAAAGTATTCTTTGGGTAGGAATACCGCCTTGCGCGATGCTTTGTCAAACCGAGAAATGCTAACTTCGGGCCACAGATCCAGTTACTTGGGTTTCGGTGAGCGATAAATCTCCTCAACGTCACATCACCCCTTCCAAACCAGTACTGACTCGCTTGACGTCCAGACGTCGCAAAGGAAATCAGTCCCATATTCGGGCCGCCGATCATGGTTAGTAGTGTCCATGGCGCATACAAATCCAGTCTGCTGATCACTTCACAGCTCATTTTCGTCAGTTTGACAAACATCCTACTTATCACCAGCTTGATATCGTTGCTGAGCAATTCTCTAAGCAAGGTACGTACACACGAAGGGGATGTTGGTTGGATCATACTGGTTCGCTCCAACGCAGCACATGCATGCCAAGATCTCGAGGCAGCATCTCACACTAACACTGCCTCATTTCCATCCGTACTCCGTGCGTTTCGTCACACTGCATTCATGCTCTACGTGTATCCTGGTCTCTGCCGTCAAGGTAGTGGCAGTCACCTTTTCCAGATTGCCCGGCTGTTCCGGGCAGTTTTGGTGCAGCTACGCATCAGAGCACGGCTCGAAGATTGCAGCCTTCGATCACAATGACTTGGGATCTAGTAGAATCGCTAACGGACTTACAGGTTTTGGATCATGCACGTGACGAATATCTGTTTATGTAAGTGTTGTAAGCAGTCGTCCATTGCAACCACGATGTTGACTGTTACAGATATTCGGTGTACGTGCTTGAAGCTTCTTCGTCAAATCGACTGACGTATTTCCTACCGCCTTTAGTAAGTGCACCTGTGGCTCGTTGTTCTCGTAGGGTTTTGAAACATGGCTTTAAGCGCCGGCCAACCGCACCAGCCAGCTAACATAGCCCTCCCGGACAACTTCGACAACGACCCCAGAGCCAACCACTGAAAATCTGCCCGACTAAATGATCGTCAGTGGTGGGGATCGTGGCTGGTCGGCCGTGGCGTACTTGTTGAGCCTCGTCTACCGCTCAGGCTTTTCACCTGAGGCGCTCCCAACACCCTGTGGAGTACCTTCGTCATGCGATCGCTCAGTCAAACACCAAGCTAAGCTCTGTAATGAATAACGTAAGGCTGATCGATGTGCAGAACCTCATTCCACTTTGTATTCGGCCGTTCCGGCTCTTCCTTCCATCTGAGCGGCTAAGAGGCGCCCGCATCGTTCTGCTCAAGGCTACACATTTACCATTTGTTGCCGCGATATGGTGCTATGAACAGATTGCCGATGCTCGCAAGCGCGATTCCAAGGTCGTGTCCTTCAATGGACCCCAAATGCCTTTGCCATCAAAGAAGCCTCCCCGCTTAGCAATAAACACGCCACGTCTACTGATTGCAGACTCGCAAGCGGCACCAAACTCACCAGGGAGACTGCAGCAAGCAAGTCGGCCTCACACGAGGGTGGGGCTGACTGAGCCTGAACTCAAGACGATGATGCTCAAGCTCACAGCACAGGTCGAGCAGCTTACTGAATTGGTATCGCAGCTTCGAGAGCAAAGCGAAGCGACCATGGCCGCTTGATGGCCGGCGCTTCCAGCCGTCTGTAGTATAGGCACGTTCTGCTAAGGGTCAAACCAACACCGCCGGATAAAATTATGGAGATCACCATTACCCAAGTGAGAGCAGCTTTTCTCACATCCTACGGCCGTACCAATGACATCTTGGATTCAGTGTGCTTGCAAACGTCGGATTCAGCAAATGAGCTAGATGCGATGCTGCAAATCAACGACGTGAAATTCGCATGATTTTCCTAAGCCCGCCGTTGCAGCAGGGATGCAGCCTATAACCCAGCGTCTGCCTGCGCCTCACGCTGCGGCCGGCGCAAATCAGATTGGTGTTCGGGCCGCTGAGGCCTTCCCGAGAGCTTGGGTCTTAGTTCAAAGTCCCCGGCCCACGCCTCCCATCCAGTGTGACAGGGGAGGCATGCACATGCACTGCGCTACTCTTGTTGTGTGCGCACCCCCTGCAATTCATTCCCTCCGCGCAAGACGGACCCAGCCCCATGCAGCTACTGGCGCCTGCCGCCTATGCGGCTCGAGCTCACCATGTTCATGCTGTCCCTGTCTAGTACAATTTCTGCAAGTCTGCCTCACTGCTCAAATACCCACAGTTCCAACGTAACATACCGAAAGAACACTGCCGCAGTACTCCAAACAGGCGTTCAGATCGACATTTGCTACAAGTCCTCACCCGTTGCATTGTACAGATAAACCCACGACTGGACATTTTGCAGCTGCATCTTTCAGCCATCATTGTACACCCTTTGCCTTTTACCTCATCATACCAAATTTGGGTCTTTGTGCATCATACATATTTGAATACGCCCTTCCTCTTCCTTCTTCTTTCATCATGTTGCAGTACGCGGACCACCCCACACCTCCCTTCAACTCGCCCTACCAGCAAGACACGTCAAGAAGAACTTCTTTGTTGGAATCGCCATATCCGTCTCCCGCTCGACACGACGGTCGGTCGAAATATCCTGAAGGTCTCGGTTTGTACGACTACCAACCGTCACTTCCCATCGGCCTGCCTCCATCCCCACAACCTTCGGAGTCTTGGAACGGCCACATGTCTAGCGGTGTCTCGCCGATGATGAGTGATGCTATCGCCGACCCATGGACATCAGGAGCCTTCGACCACCCAGTCTCCCGATCGCCTCTACCCTGGGAGTCTGCTCACGAGTCACCTCGATCTTCCCTGTCTTCGTGCACACGGGAGATGTCTGTCTTCTCACATGATGGCTCCGAGCAAGCGTATTCTAGTATCAAAGTCGAGTACCCAGGTTGGACGCCAGAGATGCGATGGGGCACGATTGAGTCGACGGAATTACATGGACTACCTTTGACACGGGCGCCTTCTCTTACAGTCGCCCCTGAACGCTTGACGGCCGATGCATTCTCATACGATCATTCCTATGGAGCCACGCCAGTCCCAAAGCTCGAGTCAACACCAATGTACAACTACGGTGAGCGAAGTCTTGATCGAGCGCCATCAGAGGACAGCACTGGTGATATGCGATCCAGGTCTCGCTCCCGATACCTGTCTACCCATGTACCACAGCAGCGTGCCCGGAACCGCAGGCACACTGATCCCAACAACGCTCCTTACACATGCCCTTTGTGTCCAGACAAGGGCTTTGCGCGGAGGTACAACTTCAACCAGCACATGTTGACACACGATGTTACAAGGAAGAAGGACAACGTCTGTCCTGTACCCGGCTGCATGAAGGAGTTCGTGCGGAAGACAGATCTTGCGCGACATGATCAAAGTGTCCATCAGAAGATCAAGCCTTTCAAGTGTTCGCGGTGCCCCAATGTGTTCTCGCGCAAAGACACCTTGCGCAGGTGAGTCAAGCACTGATTCCATGCTTGTTGGGCCTACGCTAATCTCACTCTTAGGCATGAGGACGATGGCTGCAACCGACGGAATCAGGTTCCTGTCGCAGACGCCAGGATGCTAACACAGCTCCGACACGAAGGGTACACCCCAGCTTCGGGGCTATAGATGGAAAGGTGCATAATTTCTTACGACAGCTTAATGGGGCGTGGTCAGGGGAGGGAAAGGAATGTATATTGTAACCAGGCTGCAGCGTTCTGTTTGGACACGGAGTAATACTGGATGGGAAGTGGGACTCTGCATATTTGGCGTTCTGGAGCGCTCTAAGGACTTTGGGCACGATAGACAGGTTGGACGGCAACGTCCACTGTAGCGAAGAAGACTTTCACCACCACAATACCACCACTCCATAGACTATTCAATATCATCGACGGCTATACTACCACTCCCAGGTTACTTTGCGCGTGGGGCTCGAACGGCTCTAAGACCAAAGCAAGATGGCGACGCATGACAGCTATGCGCCAGAACCGGCACTGTATGCGATGCCTGCAGGGATGGGTGGGAAGCGCCACTATGATCGATCCCTGGATTGCCGTTCACCGGTCCTGCCACAACGTCTTTTGTACAACCGCGCATCGACGGGGATCATCCGGGGACCACTGCCGTAGCACAGACCGACACGGCATGGGGGAGAAGGTCATTGCGCGAATTAACATGACGGCGGCTAGATCCCTGCATGCTGCAGGCGGGTCACATGCAGCATGCTCTCATTGGCGGGCCACACGCTGGAGTGCGCCAGCGCGGCGTGGTTTGGTGCCGTGTCCCCACAGTTCGCAACTGGCCCTCTCCGCAGCAATTACACGCTCAACCCCCCTTCGCCGGCTATATTGCTCTCTTTCTTCTTCTCCACGGCTCAGTCCGCTGCATCTGCGGCCGTGCTTGACGGCGGCTGTTGCTGCCCCCGTCTGAAGCAGCTAGTCAATGACTTGCATTGCGCACCAGCGCCGACACTCTCCAACCCGCTCATACACTTCTGCCCGTCTCCGCCTAGACTGCCTTGTAGCGTCCAGGCAGGCGCTTATTGCTTGGATAACAGCCCACGCCTTATCTTGCTCGAGCCACGTCGCTTGCCTGGGCCTTGTGTGACCTGAGGCACTATTCCGCGTGCGTCACAGCTGTCTCCAACAACACCTGCTGATCCCGCCTGATGTCTTTGCGTGACGGATCTGCATCGTAGCTTGCGTTTGCTCGACCAGGTATACGCATATGTCCATGGCAACGAGCTGCATCTGCTGCCTGGCTTTTCTTAGGACGTTCGGGTCCAACCACACCTGCAGCTGCAGACTCAGCCCCCATTCAGATAGTGCCATGCGGCATTCGCTCCGATTCCAAGCGACCTACATGCTGTAACAAGCTAGCTGTTCTCAATACGTACGTACCGTCGTTCGTCCGCAGTGGCGTCACTTCAAGGTCACATGACCCTGTGTGGCATGCGAGGCGGACGCTCGTATCGACGGAAAGCTTCAGCCCGATGTCAACTTGGTGCTGCAAGTCTGCCGTTACAGAACAGCAGGGGTGGAGGCAGCGATTGGGCAGCCAACGTTGCAGGCGAAGCAAGCCTTCCATGGGAGTTTGCCGTCTGTACAACAACAATTTCGAACTGAGACCAGTCGCCGATTCGCTTCGCCGAGCAGTTCTCGCCGATGACTCTTCGCAAGCCTGACCTACTTCACATCTACGAGATCACAAAAACACTGCAGGGGTGATCATTCGATCGCTCAGTCGAGCCACTTTTGTTATGCTTCATTGGTAAACCATTGCTATCCCTGCACATGCACTCTAAGAGTCGAACCGTGCTTGCTATTCAGCCATTGGTGCTGTATGAGAGTACTCAGCAATCTGCCAAGTCAACGGGCATCGTGCTCCGTGCTCAACCCACTGGACGCCTGCTCAATCCCGAATGCGAACATCTCCATAAAGTCGGGACGTCACCACATCAGCATGGATGCTGAGCTCTGTGCGATGCCGAATGTCAGCGTTGGAATCATAGGCTCAGACCTAGGGAGTAATGGGCCACCACATGCCCTTGGTCCTGTAGCTGCCAAGGCTCCAATCTGATCCCTTGTGCATTCCAACATAACCGACGATGTCAACATTTCCAGGAGTTCTTTCACTCAAGAACGCTAATTAAGCTGACTGCAGGATCTCTCGTGATCCTATCCGTCTCAACGGACCGCAGCGACTCGCACTCCATTGACGTCAGCGCTTTCGTGCATCCATGCAGGTTGGCAGTTGCTACTGGAACTTCATCGGTTGTCTTGTTTCAGCCCTAAAACCATCTCATCACCCGTGGAGCTATCCAGGTCGGCGTCGAGCTGCATGACAGTTCAGGCATCTGTAGAGCTTTACGCGTTGTTCTAATTCCTCGCTCCACCAGTTGTGTATATATTAGGAGCCTGCTGATTCTGCAACGAATACGTTGCAAAAGGACAACTCTTGCTATAGCGTCGAAGCGTATTTTAAGAGATCAAAGATTCAGTCACGATGCCGTAATCAAAGACATGTTGTGCTTTTAAAGCAGTCAGATCTGGTGACAAGCGAATGCAACAGGCAATCTGAGAAGCTCATTGCTTGACCGCACCTTATAGTCTTGTAGCAACGGTATGGGAAAGCTTCTCCTGGCACTGCTGGTGTTTTCTGCCATGTGCGCAACCAATACCATCGTTTCAATGTGGTTTACACATGGAGGTGTAGCGACGATCTAACTTTGGGTCAGAGTTCCACACACGTGGCTTTGGGTAAAGTTTATCGTGATCAAACGCCAGCCACGTGTAGATAATGCAGCTGACACTCCAAGGCGCTGCAGAAACGCCTTGTCCCAGGCAATTGCCGCAAGCGCCGAAGCGCGCTTGTCGCTGTGCAGACGATCGGTAAGATCGCTAATGATGCAGAATTGCCGCGGCGGCGGTATCAGCGGCTAGGATCCCTGCAAGCGAGATGTAAACGCGATCGAAGGCGCGATCTCCGCTAGGGTCGCTTAGTTCGCTTGCGCTAAAACAGACGTTCACTTTAACCCACTGTAAGCGATCCCTTCCATCCATCCCGACCCGCGTCTCACTCTCAGCGCAATGAGCATCGTTCGAACCCTTGGAAGCTCAGCGCACATTCGGCCACGTTCAGCTGCCCATAAGCTTCTAGCGCCTTCGCGAGCACCACAACGGCACGTTCGCCAGGCCATATTCGTCATGGCCCCGGGCATGGAGATGTCCGAGGGGCGAGGGATTTCGCCGTGCAGACTTTAATCAGGCGCCCAATTCAGCTTGAGCGCATTTTCTACCAAGAACAGTATACCTCTCGTAGAGGCAAGACAGACAATGGATCTGCTCCAAGCGGAGAAACTCTATTTCTGCTTCGCGAGAAGTTTCACGCCCCGCCCAGCTCGGCCGCGAACCCCAATCTGGTCCCTTTCACTGACCATAACCAACTTAGCGACGCTTGTCCTGATCGGGGTCGTGGTATCTGATAGGCCGAGTCGTTAAGAAGCGAGGGAACGGAAAAATGACTGGAATGAAGCCGAGCGATGAGCGGCACTTAGCTGAATCCCGTTCTGCGAAAATGGCACGACGGTGTCCTCGAATAGCAGCGATTCAAATCAACCTGACAAAGGACCCACTTCCCCCGATCCCCGTCAGGAACGGCTGAACATCGGCTCTGTCGCGCGATGGCGTTAGAGGCCGGCTTCGCGAACGTGCCAATCGTTCACAGCAGGCAACTCTCTACATCAACGCAGCACTGTGACAGCTTATATCTACAACGTACAATCTGGAAGCTGGTGTCGAAGAATAGGATCTGATCCGCCGAACAAATTTCCTTGTCGCGCATCCGCCTGCAGCATCAACTTCGTGCGTGTCCTTTCGCTGGCGATTTGATCCCATGGCTGCCACCCCTGGCCCATCGAGGCAGCCTCGTCCTTACTGTGAGTCTGTGACGCGCCTGTCCCAAAGGCCTGGTAAATGAGCAAGCGTAGTTCATTTACTACAGGCTTGGCAGCCCTGCGATTGGCTGGCTCGTGCATCCCCATCATGCTGCATCCTTCCTGGAAAGCCATGAAGATCGGAAACTGAAGAGACTTTCTGATCGCTATAATCGATTTGTGCAGCGTAAAGGTGCTTCGGAGAACTTGACTGTGTCCTGCAGTCGCCCAACAACGCCATTGCGATGACGCAACGGACAGCAACAGTTCAAGACATTTTTCCAGATCGCTTACGGCTTCGGCTGATCCGAGGTCGACCTTTCGCCATCCCTACCATTTTCTGATCTCAGCAAGGCTGTCTATGATCTTTACACACTCAGACCGCAGGCACTTGCCCGCACTGAAACTCAGTACTAGTTGCGGCTACTTCTCGTATCGTAATGTGGAAACACATTCGACATTCTGGAGATGCACATGAATGCGATACCGTTCTCCACCTGCCATAGGTGGTCAAGACCTCAGCTAAGGCTATACTTCAAGCCAGACTCTCTTCGGCTAAGAACTCTTCGCCAGCCTTGGCTGAACAACTCCCAGTACGATACCTGCCGCGGAGACGCGTACGACTGTCCCGCACAAACGTGCACTAGCTTGTGCTGTCTCCTCCGCCATCTCGGACCTTCGGCTTTACGATCACATATCCGAACTACTAGGACCACGCAGGGTTGATGCAATAGAACGCGGACCGCTTCGCGAAGGCACTATATTGTGTACATCAATTCTTACAAGAAACCTAAACAGAGTTTAGGTGGCTTGATCGATACGACAAGTGGATTGCTCGAGGCTCAAGCTATGAGGCACGTTCTTGATTTCGAGTGCACAAACGATGGCCTTTCTCGGATCCCGGTGCTGCTCGAGATCCGAAACCAAAGGCAGCAGACCTTCCGTTGCTTTCCCCACTGCCTTCAGACTCAACCCACTCCTGTTTTGTTGTACAGGGGTCACGCACCTGGCCCCCACAGCAGTAATACGCGCCGGGCGTAACTTGGCTTGCAAGCCCATGCCTAGTCTCAACACCCAACACAACAATACCTATCCAGGATTGGAACCTGCATTGGTAAGCCGTGCGGGGTCTTGAGACAGATCATACTCCACTGAGAGACAGGGCAATGGCTATTGAAACTGTCGAACTGTGTTGTGCATGCTTACCCTTGGAAAGCCTTATAATTTTTTCCAGAGCTGACCACGCCCATCAGCACTTAAAAATCTCGCGAACGGGAAGTGGTGTGCTTGAAGCACTTTCATCACAACTGCAAGCACAGCGTACTCGACAGCACTTTCTTGACCGCTAGATGTAAGCGAGGTCTCGCGCAGAGTACCATCAGAAAGACACACGCCTAAGATGGCAAGGCGTAAGCCAGTGATATGGTACGATCAAGCCTTCGGCCAAAAATGTGTCGAGCCTCTGCTCCAATTTCGTTCATGCAAGCTTGAGCACGTGTGTGTAAGGACAAATCGGCCCTTGCCCCAGCAGACCACCAAGGCTTTCCAAGTACATATGTGACCTCCGTGTCATGTTGCCTCACCGCACCTTGCGACGTGACAACAGCTGTTATCAGGCGTGCTATGGAAACACCTGCATCATGTAGAGGCCCGACAATAGGGCAGATCTCTGTGCCGCGCGGGTAAGACGGCTACAGCCGCGACGCCTCTTGACGCGCAGCGTTGGAAGTTTTTCTATTTACCACTTCTTTCACGATCTACTTCACGAGACTCTTCAAAGATCACAAGTCCTGCCTGTGGTCAGCAACTATATTGCATCATGCAACATTACTCCAAGGGATACAACTGAATCAGTTATACTTGAAGATGCTGCGCGTCGCGCCCTTCGCTTCGAGAAGTCTGTACCCCCAGTACGGCATGCATGCATGCTGCAGGTGAATGGAATTTGCCGCGTCAGACCAGGACGGCCAATTCTCACCGCCCCGCAGTCTGGATCTTGGTACACTTTTACGGGTTGGTATCAGGCCACCAGTATTCCCAGCAGTTACATCGCACACTCTATGGATGATTTTCATCATCATCATCGATTATCTCTAAGCTGAGGTTCTGCTGATCCTTCAACTAGCATGTACTTCGCTCGTCACCAACTTCCCTGTTCCAAGTAGCCTCGCAAGCGACCCACGAAAACGTTTACGCCCTATGTACGTTTCGCCGACGTGCAGCATCGATCTGACTGTATACCACGGCGATGGGGCGGAGAATAGAGAAACCCCGATCCAACGCCATGGACTGGGTGGTTAATTGGGAAATGTCGTACGAGCTAACCAATCAGGTGCAGTCTTGCATATAAGGTCCTCGTGGCCAAGCTGGGCGATGATGCGTGAGCGGAAAACCGAGCCCAACAACTTGCGCAGCCTCTTTTACAGCGTTTAATCTACCAGGTGCAGTGCTCATTGCCTCCGACATCTCGATCTAGGATGTTGATTTATAATTTTCCAGATCGAGACGCTGACGCACGGTCGCAGGTGGTTCAGACTGCTATGCTGTCCCTGCACGCACTCTGACTGGCTCTTGAGGTCAGGTACACTCGTGATGGTAATCTGAGGAGAGTAGGTAAGGCTAGACACAAGGCTGCCACCCAGGGTATGGCCATGAAGATGACCACTAGGGAAATGAGCATTGAACCAACAAACACGCTCCCCTCGCAACAACACCATATCCCAGGCGATGACATACCCCTTCAAAATCCATACATGGTGACTAGGTCGGCTGCGCTATCCAGCATAGCCAGCAACGGTGCAGGTTCCTTGCGCCCAATGCTTACCTACACTCGCGTACATCACCACGCTTCAGTGTCTCACCCCCATAGGCTTCTATCCGCCACGCCACAGAATGTCATGTTACATCCGACCAGGCGCGAGCCCTTGTAGTCCTCACCTACACCACTTCCAACCTTGACATATACAACTTCTCGTCAGCAGACGCATACACGCTCGACCAAAAGCTCGGCGAATGATGCAACGACAACCTAGCAATATGCAAGGCCTCCATCATACCATACCATGATATGAACCGATCCGAACCCGAACCCAAACAAGCCGGCCGCAGCACAGTCACAGTCACAGTCACAAACAAGCGACGGTTTGAAACTGAGACATGGACAGCCATGGCATGTTCCGAAACTGACATGCGCACATCCCTGTCCCTCACATGGCAAACACCGGCCTGGCCCCGTGGTGCTGGTTCTCGTTCTCGCTCTGATTCCGCGTTTGGTAAGCTGCGCGTTGGAGGTGGCCAGCCTCGCGCGTGTGGTATTACCTACAGGGGATAGACACACACGCACCCCTCAAAGCCTTGCGACTACACCATGCTCTCTCGATATGTTGGCTATGCCATGCGATGTCATCTTCTGTACCCGGAGAACTTTTCGGAGCCGATATGTCCATGTAACAGCCACAACTACAGGTACACAGCCTGGAAATCGTAATAGTAAACGTCCATGACGATATCGACCTAAGCCTTGCGACGACGTTGGGTTACGTATGTACGTAGCGAGGTAAAAGGTAATGCACAGCGAGCAAGATACGTATGGGACGAGCATGATATGATACACCAACATACCCTACCCTACCCTACCCTACCCTAGCCGAGTCGAGTCTGCTCGGTACCCTGTCCAGCCCATGGGACTTTTTGTGATCTAACCTCCTTTCGTATGCAGCACCTTTTTTGCGCACATTGGGTCCGCGAGGGCGGGTTTGGAGCCGCGAGGAAGAGGAAGCGAGGAGAGGAAGCGAGGAGCGATATCCAAGGTAGAAGACGGAGCGAGATGGGATGTGCTTTTTCTTCTTAATTCCCGGACGTAGTGGGTATGTGGAGACGTTGTAATAGTGTTGATGTTGAGGTCCATCGATGTCTACTTGCGATTGCGCGTTGATGCAATTGGTGTCATCTGGAATCACGTCGTTGTTGAATAGATACTTTGAGCATGCAGATGAGACAGGTTGCTTTTCGTTGGAGTCACGCATTTTGCATTGGCGGATCTGACTCATGGAGGATTGAGATTGAGTTAGAAAGGTGATCGAGACAACACGGACTATCTCAGCATGCAAGTCATGATATAAATGTGCGAAGACGATTGTCCAAGTCAAATGTCATTCTCCTTGAGGTGCCCTCATTTGGGGCCTGCCCTTTGCCGGCAAAGCTGCGGGTGGCGGCTAAGCTAATGTCGGCTACAGCCTTGCATTTGTGGTAGCTACATGTTTTTCATGATCTTATCTTTTATTCGTAATGTCGTGTCGTATCCAAGCATCGTCTTTTGTGTCGTCTCTCAGATGAAATCACCATCCCCAAAGCCCCCAAACGGATTCGGTGGTCGTCCACCAGGCCCTCCAAATCCTCCTCCGCCAAATCCACCTCCACCGGTGAATCCTCCGCGGTTGTCTCGTGGAGCACCTCCAGGACCCACAGGATCGTATCGTGCGCCTGGAGGTGCCATCGGATCGTAGCCTCCCACCCCACCTTGACCTCTGAACAGAGGGTCGTCAAAGGTAGGATGCATGCCGCCGCCAAAACCACCTCCTGGTCGTGGTATGCCAGGACCGAGATGTGGTCGCATGGGATCGTTGGGCCCGAGGCCTTGTGGATAGAGATCGTCGTGGCCGATGCCGACAGGATAGCGGTCGTCTCGCAGACCGCTCCGTGCTGGCCTGTTGATCTCGTACTCGTCTTCGAAGCCTGGTATAGGTTCTGGCAGTGGCCGATTGCCCTGCGGACGCGCAAGCGGGTCGTTGAATGGATATGGCCGCGCGGGTTCTGGCTCGTTTGGAGGGTCGCGCGCGTTGGGCGGTTGGCCTCTTCGTGGCGCTGATCGGTCTCCTGTGGGCGTTCGTTCGCGGTTGGTGTTGCTCTCATCGGCACTCTGCTTGCCAATGCCTGGCGCAAGTTTCTGGAGTATGGAGATTTTGAAGAGAGCGCCGAGGTCGTTCAGGCGGCCCGCTGATATGAAGACATCTTGCAGCTTCTTGGCTGCGTCTTCGTCGGATGTGTCTTGGGGAATGGAAAGAGGTATGCTGGACGGCGAGAGATAGTCGTTGGTGGTAACGTCGAAGTGTGTCGTTTTGTCGTCGCCAACGGCGAGACCGTAGACGACTGATTTGCTGCCTAGACGGTTCACCTTGATGAGGTACTCCATGGCAGACTGCGCATGCGCATATCGGAATGCGAACGAGGTTGATGCATTCCATTGTGACGGGAGCGATCTGGGGTCTTCGGCATCTGAATAGGCTTCTATGAGTACTTGAGCCTGCGCGCAAAGGCAACATAGGAGAGTGACGGCATTGCGTGGCGCATTGCTGGTGGTTGCTTACCTATCCGTTCGTCCTCACCCAAGCCAATGAGTCTGAAGCCGACTGCCAGCATACCAGCGTGGACAGCTAGCGCGATAGCCTCGGTCGTGGTCTTGAGCTGTGGAGTGTCGCTTTTGGGCAGTGCTGTCGCCATGAACAGCGCGAGCGAACCCGCGCATAGTGGATTGCCGCCTGTATTGTCCTGCACCATCTTGGTTTGCCTGGAGGAGGAACTGCTGTGTGGGAGGTGATATAAGCGTCCTGACTGGTAGCTTGCTTTTATTTTACTGTCGCACCAGGTGGAGTTGGCCGTCAGGAAATGGCAATTCAATAAAGGTGGTGTCGTAGGTGATGCAGTGCAGGCAGCAGGAAGCTACAATATCGGCCAATGAGGTCAGAGGCGGGGGAGCTCCTGCAGCGTCACCCCGGTCAGATCGCGCTAATCGATCGCCCTGCATCCCATCCACCTTCGTCATTCAGGCACAGGGACGAGAAAGAAAAGCACTTCGCAGTAACGGCTCCCTGTCTGAATGACTTGTAAATGCGCAAATCTACTTGCAATTTCCACAAATGCTATGCTTAAACAAGGGGAATCAGTCATAACGCCACAGGCAATGCATTAAACCATCGGCACCAGAAGTCAAGATGGTCACAGCCAACGTGATACGCTCACCACACAATCACTCTGCCAGACCTTGCAGGCTACTTGAGCCGAGCTCATTGGGTTCTAGTAATCTGCAGCATGTCAGCACTTGGTCATTGACAAATGGGTGCGTAGGCCGAACTTACGAGTACTGCTTGTACAGTGTGCCCTCGCCACCCTTCTCCAGGTCGACGTTGAAGACGAAGTAGTTGCCTTCGCTTGTCACCACCATGATCTGCGGCCCGTTGTTGTTCAGCGCTACCACCGTCCTCATCGGACCCGACGATGCGCTGTTCGGCGAGCGGGGTATTTTCACCCACGCAAAGTCTCTCGATGGTTCCCAGATCTCCGCGACTGCGCTGGGCAGATAGCCTCCTACTGTCGCCGCGAATGACTTCCCCACTGTCTGCGACGTCCGCCGTATCATGCTCGCAAACGTTGGGTTGAGTGGTTTGCGCTCTGCCGCAGAAACATCCGCTGTGCTGCCAAAGTCGTCCGATATGTCTTCGCTGGTCCGACTGCTGTTGCGTTGATGTGACGTTGCCATGGAGCTACTGGGCCCGGACGAAATGCTGTTGCTTCGGCTCGTGTTGGGGGCGCCCAACCGGAAGATGTGAACTGTCTCGGTTGCTGAGGACACGCTCAGTAGTGTGGATGTGGAGTTGAAGGACATGCTAAATATCCTGGCTGGTATGGACCCTCGTCTGAACTGGTACAGCTTCTGCGCGTCCGGTATAGAGAAGACGCGAATAATGGTACCCTTTTCGGACGCTGTTGCCAGTAGCGTGCCGTCGTTGTTCAGCGCAATACAAGATAAAGGCGAGTTGTGTGCTTCTATCACGTTGACTGCCTCCATCTTGGTCGCGTCGTATATCAGGACCTCTCCACTGGTCGGGGCAATGTGATCTGACTTGGGCGGCGCATGCGACGGCGGCTGGAAGGAAGCTGGGGCGGCTTTGGTGGGGAGCGGATATACGAGATAGTTGTTCTCCGAGGATGCAGACAGGGCGCATATCGCTGTTGCTGTTCAGTAAGGCCCGCAAGGAACGTGCCAGCGCGCATACCGTTGGGGTTGGGCGATGTGTTCTCCTTCTTGAGCATCTGCATGTTGCTAATGTCGTAGATGTACAGCTCTGACTCGAGCACCACAACCAGTCGCTTCCTGTTCAGTCGCATGGCCAGGATGGCGGTGCGGAATGTCATCTCGCAGATGGTGGAGTGCCTCTTCCCAGTATCAGCGCCTAGTGGAGCAAACACATAGTCGTGCCTGACTGACCTTGGTGTTCTGGATGCGCAGCACGCGGGGCGACAGGGTGAGGGCAACTAGCGAGGTGGAGAAGAGCATCTCCAGGCTGGAGACATCGCCCTCGCGCGACTCCGACTGCTTGTTGAACGGGTCGGTGGTGTAGATGCGATAGCCATTGCTCGTACCTGTCGGAAGTGTTAGGCGGTGCTGCGCATAGCTTGCGGCGGGTGCATACCGACGCCCAGATGGCTGTGGTCCTGGTTGAAGGTGACAAAGTTCATCGTGGTCACAAGAAGAGCGACGGAATGCGGTCGCGATCAAGCTGTTCTGCCTCCACGAGACGCCGTGGGGAGCTTGGGCCCGCCGTTTGCATGCGACACGACGCTCGGCGCTGTGGCTGGCACTGTATACGAGCAGACAGAGCTGATTGTTGCGGCGGAGAACATCTGCAGAAGTTCAAACAGATGACGGGTTCTACTCTGTCTGCCTAACAGACCGTCAATGTTGAAGTTGAATCGAACAACTTGGAGCTCGTGATGGTCCGCCTGATGAGCTCACAGCCTGGTCGCACCTTTCTGGTGCAGGGATTCGCTAAGACAGCCCCGCTTGTTCCTGCCAAAAATCAATCACCGCTTCTGGACGTGTTTGGGTCTCTTGCCTCGCGACCGCAACCATGTCTGTAAACAATGCCGCGACGAAGCCCAAACATGCTGGACCGAGGCCGAAGTACAGTATGCGCTCGAAAAGAGAGAAACGGGATGATGATGTTATGAATGTGAGCCTCAACTATGCTCAGACTTACCCAAGCAGGCACCAATGGACTGACATCAAACAAGACGAATGATAGCAGTATCGTCTCCAAGCGATGCGTCTCTAAGCTCTACCTCAGCCATGAACCCGACTACTACGAGCCATTCGCCCCAAAGTATGTCAGGCGAAACCCGCTCATCAATCGTGGCTATTGGCTACGCATGCATGCCATCGAGCAAGTCGTTCGTCGATTCCTTGAGCAGGACAGCAAGAAGCCCAAGGTCGTCGTGAACTTGGGATGTGGATAGTGAGTAAGAATGAGACCCCTGACATGTAGCACCGCACGTGACTCACCTCAACCTCAGTGACCCACTGCCATATCAGTTCTGGCACAGATACCCGTCCCTCACGCAGAATGCTACATTCGTCGACGTCGACTATCCCCAGTTGATGGAGCGAAAAAGAGACCGCATGCTCAACCATCCCCTTCTTCGGAACGCACTGCTCAAAACCTGCTTGCGCTTTTCGGAGCCCCCCGTATATGTTCGTAGCGCTCGGTATATGGCAGTGGGATGTGACCTCAGACAGCTGGATCTTCTCGAGAAGGTACTCAGGACCGAACTAGACATTGCATCGTCATCGGTGCTGTTCGTTGCCGAAGTCAGCGCAACGTATATGCCCGTTGTGGACTCTGACAACCTCATTCGCTGGGCAAGCACTTTCGAGGACGGTACATCATCTAGCATAGCCCAGAAAAGTGACTTGTACTAACACGATCAACAGCTCACTTTGGCATATTGGAACAGTATTTGCCCCACGGGCCAGACCATCCCTTTGCGAAGACCATGCTCGCACACTTCAAGAAACTCCAGGCCTCCATCCATGCGATCGAGCGATACCTGTCGCTAGACCAACAATCATCCCGCTTTCTGCGGCTAGGCTGGCCAACCTTGGAAATTGTGCGCAATTTGTGGGACCTATGGTCGGACGATGATTTCACCCCTCCTTCTCTCCGGCGGCAACTCGACACCATCGAGCCGTTCGACGAGTGGGAAGAGTTTGCACTATTCGGGAGTCACTACTTTCTACTGGTTGCTTCCAACGCGGAGCTAAAAAGCTCAACTGAGACACGAGGACTAACTGCAGCCACCATACCTCACGATGCAGAAATTGGCCACAAGGAGACGATCCAGCTTGTCCACCATGAAGACACGGCAAGCAACTTATTGACGCCACGTCGTTTCACTTCTGCTTTTAGGCTCGATGTAGATGAGCTTGCGATCCACGGAGGTCAAGGCCAGCAAAGCCGTTTGTCTCAGATGGACATACTGAGGCGAGATGATCAGCCTGGCAAGTTGCAGCCCTATGCATCACGGGGCCCATCTGCACGCATGTGCCATACAATCACATCGTTGGGCGAGCAGGGATCATTGCTCGTCGGTGGCCGTGGATCTCCAACACAGGCTCTCAAGGATTGCTGGCTTTGTCGGGACGGCATCTGGACCGAAGTAGACAGTTTGGCAACACCTCGCTACCGGCACTCCGCTGTCGGCGTTGATCTCGATGGTGACCCGCCACACGGCAGCGGCGTTTTGGCTTTCGGTGGCAAGACCAGCGATGGCACAATTCTGGCTGACTGGTCCTTGTGGACAGCAAACGACGGCTGGCGCAGCATACCCGTTGACGGTCCGCATCCAACAGCACGTTTTGGTGCCGCGATGGCTACCGTGGGCACAGGTGTCACATCGGGGCTGCTGGTAGGAGGCATGTGCCAGAGCGGCACAGTGCTCCAGGACGTTTGGGAATGGAGCGTATCCACCACACCGACACTTCGACTAACATTCGAAGATCGCACCGGCGACATACGCGGCAATGGGTCAAGCACAGCATATGCACGCATAGGCGCCAGCTTGATTCCTTGGGGACAATCTCTCCTTCTCATTGGCGGTGTTTCACAAAAGGGCATCCACAATCTATCAGAAGACTTCCTGTTACTCACGCATAGTAGCACGGAAATCTCCATCAGTCAGCCTAGCATGGAGCTGCCGTTGACGTGGCCTCTGCTCGTTGGCATGGGTGTGGTCTCGGTCTCCCGAGACGAGGCCATTATCGTTGGAGGCGGGGCAGTCTGTTTCTCAATGGGCAGCTTTTGGAATGGAGGATTTTTTACCGTCATAAAAGACGGTATGCAAGGAGTGAGAGCGTGGGGTCCGGCGCCGCGTCAGACCAACGGCACAGCACAATCTAAGCCACCAGGCGCTTCGCGCCAGAAGCAGCAAGGCAAGGCGAAAAAGACGTCCGCTGTGCGGACCTCCCACGTGCCTCGCATACGACTGCAATCAGCTGAGGACTTCTTACAGCTAGTCGCGACTTCTAAGCCAGCCATCGTCGAGGACCTGGATGTTGGTCCGTGCGTCGATTTATGGACACTGGACTACCTCAAGGCAAAGATTGGTGCAGAACGCGAACTTGTTGTTCACGATTGTACCTCTGATCGCATGACTTTCAAAGACAAGAACTTTCAGTATGTGAAGCGCTCTGCAGGAGAGTTCTTGGACAGCATTGCTCAGGGTTCGCGAGCATATCTACGCTCCACCTCCTCGAGCCAGCCGAACAAGCTGCCCACCAAACTGGAAGACGACTTTCCAGCCATCGCAGCAGATTTCAAGATACCTGAGATCTTTAACATGGTCAAGTCTAACATGCACAGCTCGCCACTCCGCATCTCCGGTCCTGTTTCGCTGTGGCTACACTACGATGTGCTCTCGAACATCCTCTGCCAGATCAAGGGCACCAAGACACTTCATCTCTACCCACCATCAGATGTCAAGTATCTCGACTATCCACCCGGAGGCTCGTCGTCAAACACCGATGTCTTGACCTCGAAGGATCCCAAGCTTCGTTTCACGCATCCCCATATCGCATCTCTCAAGCCTGGCGACATACTGTTCATTCCGCCAATGTGGAGCCACACCGCCACTCCAGAAGACGGAGTCAGCGTTGCAGTCAACGTATTCTGGAAGGATCTCGACAAGGGATACGCGGCGGGGAAAGACGTGTATGGCAACAGGGATTTGCAGGCATATGAGAATGGAAGACGAGATGTGGAGAAGATTGTTCGAGCATTTAGAGATGTGCCGCCTGGCATCGCGAAGTTCTATCTCGATAGACTGGCGGGTGAGATTCAGGACAGTGCTGATAAGTTTGGGAAGAAGGGAAAGGATGGCGAGAAGAAGGCAGCTTGATAGATGGTGGAGAATGAATGTACTTTGCTTTGCAACCTCGCCGCGCCCATAGTCATCAAGGCAGTATTCAACATACAATGTCGCTCATTCGGCATCTCGCAAGACTTCGCCTGACGATCAAAGCTCGTCTCTCCCCCACTGTGCCTTCCCAACCCCTATCGGCGCGTAATGCCTGGACCTACCTTCGGGATCGCATATTCCTCTCAAATCTCTCAATCTCTACAAATTCTCCTCCCCATAGATCTCGCCCACTTCCTCACGCCCCGATGCATAGTTCAAATACGCATAATGCCCACCCATTCGTTCCGCACCCCCAACGAGCATCCTCTGCATCTTCGTCCCAGCAGTCCACGCTACCTCGTCAAGCTCACTGTTCGTTGAGTTGTGAGAGTAGAGAAGGGCAGGTGCGCTGTTTGATCGTATCGTCGCATTAGGAGTTTCGAATACAGATATGGGTTTGGTTATGGATGTGGATGGACTTACATCAACACCGTATGCTCTCTCCACGGCACCGCTCCATCCTCCTTAGCGCGGTCTCGCACGGCTTGCGGAGGCCGCTGCTCGATCGTGATTGTGCGCCCGCTGAAGTTTGGGGTAGGTCTGATGAAGGATGAGAATTCAGATACAGTTGTGATTAGAGCGTTGAGATCGCATGTGCGCATGTTGACTGGGAAGCGCAGGTATGTTGGGTTGGAAATGACTTGCGAAGGATCGCATGCTATAATCGAATTGTCGACGCCGGACCAGCGCCAGATGTTGAGGTATGTGTCTTGGTGTGAGGACGCGGTGAGAGGGGGCAGTGCGTGGTAAGGTTGGGTGAGGAGTTGGAGGGTGTGGAGGGGAGAGTTGTTGACGACTTGGTGCTTTAGTTAAGTGTGATATCGATATGCTCTCGCGCACTTGATGAGTTGTACTTACTATGCAACATGACGACAATCTTCCACGCAAGCTCTTTACTAGCCGTTATGACGCCCATAATCATCACTCCATCACCTTGAGATTCAGATTCGAGCACATCCTTCCCCACCCCAAATACCCTCCTAATATCCTTTTCAGTTGCTTGGTACATCAACACCTCACAACTCCACGCCCTCCCCTCTCCAACGCCCGGCCCATCATAACTCCCAACGTCCCCACTCGTCACTATCCCAAAACCATGTCCCGCGCCCCTCATCGACCAGAACATCTCCGTATTCTCCATTCCCGAAACTCCAACCGCCGTCCCATCCGCAAGCACCCCATCCATCCCACGAACCTGATCAGACGCAAGCCCATACCTCCCTTGCAATACCCCAATACCCCCACCTAACGCAACGGCAACTTGTCCGGCGCATTTACACATCCCGTAACCGTCCCCTTCCCACGTTCCCACAGCGCATCTCGCACTTCGACGCCTCGGACGCCCCCGCCGATCGTCGCGGACGTGCCGTGCTCTGAGATCGTCACGGAATGAAGTCGACGGAGATGGAGCTGTATCCCATCCTGAATGGATCCGAGAGCAGCGGTGCCGCCGTGGCCGAGGGATTGTGTCAGGGAGGGGATGGGGTGGGTATTACCTAGCGAAGTGGACTGTCGATGATATGTCGGAGGCGGTTGCGATGTTGATGATGGAGGAGATGGGGGGTGGGGGCTTGGAGTGGGCTGGTAGGGTGGTGAGGAGGAGGGGAAAGCTGATTACGAGGGGATGGTGAACCATGTTAGGGTTTCAACTGGCAGATAGGTGGTTGTAAGTAGAAGTGTATTGCAATCTCATATCTGGTGGTTCATTTGTCTCGCATTTCTCTCCATATCCGGAAGGCATAAGTTATCTGCCACCATCCGGTACATTATTTGCATGCAATGTTTGCTCGCTCGGTGTTCGGAGACTTGACGATTGAAAATGTTTGGTTGCTGAGTAATAGCATTTTGCTTCTTCTAGGACAAGATCTTGGCTCGTACGTGGATTGCGAGACTACGAGCTCGTTCTTGTATTACGAGGCCGCACTCTTGTTACTTGATTGCAGTGCTTAAGGGTGGTCCTGGATCACGTTGGCCACTCGAATAAGTTCCACATGTCTTCCCATGGATACTCGAGAGAATCCACCGTAAGCAGGAGATCCGAGAGCGGAGAAGCGTCGCTTGTTGTAGTATCACCAAGATCATGCTGCGGTGTACCGATATTCGCAGGCGCCCCACTCGTCTGACCATCATCTCTCGTACTATTGTCTTGCGGTAGAAATTGCAGTGCATCAGCAAACTTCTGAATTGGCTCATCGCAACGCTCGAGGCAAAAGTCTGCCAAATCCCATTGAGACTCTTCATTACCTCTTCTCAATCGATCGCGAAACTTGATGAGGTCCTCAATACATGACTTCCTGGTCGCTGGATTTCCGCACTCGACCACGCATCTGAGAAGGATGGTTGCGGCCGTAACCAGAAGGTAGGAAGTGTAAGGAAGCCAGAATTCTTGCATCTGAGCGTCGGTCAAAGATATGACGAAGGTGATGACATCGCACGATGCTTTTCTGAGCCTGGAAAGCCGATATTGGTGGTCTGTAGATGCGGGTGTGGCTTCCTTTAGCGTTGCCTTGAGGTCCAGGCGCCGGAGCAAAAGCTGGGTCGACAAGTACGCAAACCACAAGTTGCTGCTGCCGTTGACGTCCGAAGCACTGAAAGAGGACCGGACTGCAATGTAAGTAGGTAGAGATAGTACCCAGTCATCTAGTGCGCACTCTGCCTTCCTCAGACTTCGCCACATGTCTTGAACATCGATTTGGAGCTCATATACAAGAGGAAGGATGTTGCCCAATATATGCGTAAGCTTGCAGAGATGCACAAACGTTGACGCTGACTGGGCATAAGAATCTGGAGTGTCAGAGTCTACCAGCAGGTCAGAAGTGATTAGGGGCACATCGTAGTACTTCGGATTAAGGATTGGAGGAGTGCCGTGGCCGATGCTTGACCAGTGATCGTGGATCACCACGCCCCACCAGAGACGAATCCGAACTCTTTTCTCATGCGGAGTTCCTTTCCATGATGTGGGATCTCTATGCAGACCGAGACTCTGTGCCAGGGTAGCTACTTTGCCGGCGTTCACGATGTTGCCCGTAACAGCCCCAACAGGTCTTCCAACCATATCTAATAGAGCGGCATACAGTGAGGATATGGTGGGCCCAGAGAAGTCTTCTTGGAGAGCTGTGACAGCTAGATTCCATATAAAGTTCGCATCGGGTTGAGGTTGGTGGCAAAGTATGGTCGATCTGCGCCAGAATGACAAGGCGGTAGCGTAGATGTCGCACAACAGAGTCGATGATATTTGCTTGCTGTCTTTGTGCCACAATGCTTGGAAGATTCCTTCATCCAAGATCGGGAAGCAGGGATGCAGATATTCAAAGTAAAGTTTACGTACTTCGGTCGTGGACGGACTTAAGATCTGCTCTATGATCTCCCTCTGTGTTCGGCCAGGATCTGCGGAAGACCTCAGTCCTTTACGCCTCTTCGGGACAGTCAGGTAGACAATAGGGTTGTCCGGTGTTGTCGATAGTGTGCTGTAGGGTTTCGAACTTGGCTGTGAGTGTTCAGGCTTGTGGCTCAAGTAATGCTCCAGGATCGAAATGTCCTCGGCCATGGGAGGGTTCATCATGACAGTAGACTCTGCGGGTGAGGCTGCGGGCGTCTCCAGGACCGCCGATATTGGCTCAAGGCTATACTCTTTAGTGCCGTATCTTAAAGTTGTGTGCGTGGTCTTTCGTCGTTTTACTGGTCTGAATAGTTGTTAGAGTTGTAGTTCAGCATAAATGATGGAAGTTGGCCTCCTGAATAACCACATCATCTGTGCTCCTGTTATGTTCAAACTTACTCCGCACCTCGCTCAAAACTAGGCACTTGCGTTATCGACACATAATTGCACGTGACATTACGCTCTCGGCAGCATCTGCACGATTGACCGGCAACGTCAAGGACGCAGCGAACTTTGCGATTTCGACAATTGTCGCATGCTGGGACGCGGTGGCTGCGGTATCTGAGATGGGAGCGATTGGTCAGTGTTGGATTGCTTTCGTCAAGTCTTGGAGCTAGTCTTACGGCCTGCTGAAAGGTACTGGTGTCGATGCGGGCATAATGTCGCTATCTGGAGCGCTACAGCACACTTTTCATATTCCAGTCACCGAATATCGGAAGCCGATAGCTGAGGTTTCCGCAAGGAATAGGATCGGTCATGAAGACCTGCACTGCGCTAGGGGAGATTCCCGAACCACCTCGGTTCCGACGGAAGTCGTATCTCTACCTTCGACCCTCTCAAGACCAGACGGAAATTCGCTTTAGCATCAAAATATGCCTCAAGATATAAGTCATAGGTCTATCCAGATGCACAACTCATTTACATCCTACACACAACGCATACATCATGTCCCGCCCATATGATGCAATCGACGCTGCGCAGCTCCAACGCGATGCCGATGAATGTCTGCTCACGTATGGCACCACTTTCTATCCTGAGATCGTCACCTCTACGGACGGAATATACTTTGAGACAGCATCAGGCCATCGGATGATGGATGTAAGTGCATCACTTGTTGGCGTCGCAAGAGGTGTTTCAATCAGTGCTGACCATTGCTACAGTTCACCAGTGGGCAAATGTCGACTTTGATTGGTCACGGCCACCCCGAAGTTGTTAAAGTCATCAACGAACATGCTCAGCATCTGGATCATCTCTTCAGTGGCATGATCAGTCCACCAGTCATCAGTCTTGCGAAGCGGTTGACAGGAGCAGCTCCAGCGGGCCTTGACAAGGCTTTCTTCTTGAGCACAGGTGGAGAATCAAATGAAGCAGCTATTCGTCTGGCGAAGTTCTACACGGGCAAGTTTGAAATAATCGGTCTCGCTTCATCATGGTAAGACTGCCGCTGTACGAAGTGTTTATGTGAGACATTGCTGACTTCGTACACCATGGGTTCAGGCACGGCATGACAGGCGCGTCACTTGGAGCACAGTATCATACTGGTCGTTCTGGCTATGGACCAAACATGCTCGGCAATCTCGCACTACCAACACCAAACGCTTATCGGTCCATTTTCAGGCACGCAGACGGCACGTATGACTGGCGAACCGAACTAGACTACGGCTTCGATCTTCTAGACAAACAGTCTTGCGGCTCCCTGGCAGCAGTTATCGTGGAGCCCATATTGTCCAGCGGTGGAATGCTTGAATTGCCACCTGGGTATTTGAAGGCACTCAAGCAGCATTGCGAAGCACGTGGCATGTTACTCCTTGTCGACGAGGCCCAAACAGCTCTGGGAAGGGCAGGAGATATGTTCGGATTCACACACCATCCCGAGGATGCTGGAGTCGTTCCAGATATCGTCACTCTCAGCAAGACCCTTGGTAATGGCATACCACTGAGCGCAATCCTCACTTCAAACAAAATCGCCCTACATGCGAAGGAAAACGGCTTCCTCTTCTACACAACACATATTAACGACCCTCTTCCCGCTGCAGTGGGCGATAAAGTCCTCGAGGGCAAGTACTCGCTACAAATATTCGTTTCGTAACCATGAGCTAACACCCTTGCAGTAAGTTGTCTCACTCATAGAAAAGCAGGGCCACTAGCCGCGCTTTTCCAATGCCATGTCTCACAATGCTGAAGTAACTTACTAATTGTGTCTTCATCTTTTGCAGATCGTTATGAGAGACGACCTTTGCGCTCGATCTAAAATACTCGGTATCAAACTTCAGGCTGGACTGCGACACTTGCAGTCACGGTATGGGTGCATCGGCGACGTTCGTGGCCGCGGTCTCATGGCGGGGTGTGAGGTTGTCAGTGATAGGAAAACGAAAGCTGGAGCTCCTGAAGTAGGCAAAGCAGTATCAGACAAGATGATGGAGCTGGGCTTGTGGGCTCAACTCGCCACGATGGCTTCATTTGGCGGAGTGTTCCGTATCGCACCGCCCATAACGGTGACGGAAGAGCAGCTAGACCTTGCGCTAGCTATTATGGAAGAGGCGTTGAGGTGTACACCAGGCACGATGCCGCTCTACACAGAAGCGGCTTCTGGGGCTTCTCGTCATTCGAATGGGGAGGCACGATTGTAAACCTGACGAGCTATGAAATGGATCAAATGCAGTCAATTCATATGAATTGAGACACTGAGCATGTGACGAAGCGTGTTGATCTTCTAGATGTTTTCGGGCCGTATTCGATATTCTAAAACAGCAATCTGTAGTCACATCACATTACCTGAGGTGCAGAACATCCAGCGTATGAAACACGAGGTAAAGCTGACAGCAATTAACGCCGAAAGCGCAGCGAAATGATCCTTGGCATATGCCAAAGGCTGCGACCTATACTTGTGTGCTACGAAGTGGACGTGCTCTATGCTAACGCATGCAAGCTTCTCCGTTGCCATTGTTGTTCTTGAGATTATCGTTGATTTCTAGAGTATCGTGATGGAGTTGAGGGGCCAGATCGGGCACAGCTTTCATAAGATAATTTCCGCCCAGTGTAGGGCTGATCATTCTATGTGCTGCTGATAGATGACGGGCTTACTAAAATCTCATGATTCTTGATCAGATTCTGTAATGTGAAGTTATGCTGGAAAGAATTATGCGTGTGCGCTAGGTGTATGATGAATACTGTGTAGAGATGAGATTCCATAGCTGGACGAGAAGAGACGCGGATGACTTTTCCCAGTGTGCTAGGTATGAGTTATCAGACTTTTGCATCGTCTACCCCGACTTTATAAGTGGAATCCATGCTATCGATACTCTGCACGCGCAGGACCCTAGCCAGGATGCTTCCATCGATGCCTAGGGAGAAGCCTGTCGTCCAGCAAGACGCCCGGTACTTGCAGAGAAGAGAAGTACCGCCATGACACAAAAGAAAAGATTCATGTATATATCCATTGGCCTGAGTGAGCCACAACCAACTCTGCAAGTAACCTTTCACACTACCATTTCCAGAAACAATGCTCAACCTCTCTCTCGTACCACGCAGCCTCTGACCCATCCCTTTCCACCGCCATCAGTTAAGTATATTGTCTGTAGTCCTCTCGAAATACATGTTGTGTCCTTCTTCAGTGTAACTTCGCTGCTGGGAAGTGTCATCAGAGTCTAGAACCTCGTCAGCTCGTTCTAATAGATGTTTATTGACCGACTTACCTTTTAAATCATTCTCAGAATTAAGATAGATAAACCTGTCCCCAGCCCGGTCTGCCTGCTCTAAGAATTCCGTAATGTTGCAACGCACTTCTCCTTCTGTAGGTGTGCTAAGTATTTTAGTTGCTTTCACAGCACTACAGAATGCTCTAAGACCACCCTTGTATATCTGGGCCAAGATTTAGCTAATATTGATAACCCAAGCTGAGATCGTGCATACCTTGTGGTGGGCGACCTTAGCACAGTCAACGCAGATCTCAAACCAACAGTCGCCTAAGCTGGCGAAGTCTTGCGTGTCACATTCGTGATACCTGGCCACACAGAACACGTTGTGTTGGGTGGTGTCTTTCGAAGAGCGATCACAATATGTGCAACTTCCCTCACTTGTTCCTTTCCTGACTGCATCTTGAGGGTAGCCGCAGCTCTGACAACGAAACCAGACCTCGTCGAGTTCGTCAATATATGCCGCCGTGGTCGTCGCTAGTTGCGGATATGTTCCGACCCAATCAGGAACCTCTTGATTGCAAATAAGATCAGTACAGTCGTAAACGTCGTCGTTCACCCAACTTAAGTGAAAAGCTCTCCACTCCTCGATACCCTTTATCACCTCGATCGGTAGAATGATGATGAATTCTTTCTTTGATGAACGCTTGTACTTGCTCAGTGGCGTGATGACCTCGATCTTTGGGATATCCTCATGCGCTAGCTTGTTGTGGAGATGGATGTCGATGGTGAAGAGCATGGTGTCGTACGACCAGCCTTGTTCCTGGATGTCGACCAATGTAGAGAGAATAGGCTTCACTGCAATCGGCATCATGCCGGTCTCCTCGAGTAGCAAGAAGAAGTCCTTAAAAGACCATAGTTCAGCCATGATGGTAATGTGTGGCGGGTTGGCTTCGTCCTCGTCTTTGATTAGGTTCTCCATTGTAAGGGGACCTGGAGATGTTAGTATCTTCCAGTCTGATAGTGGAGATACAAGCCTTTTCTGCTAGCAGCATCTCGCCACAGCGACATCTGCTCCTCGTGAGTGGACTCGGGGTGCTGTTCAACATGCGAACCAGTTTCGAATGAACGGCTTGGGTCTCAGCCCAGATCGAGGACTTCAGAAACGACGACATTCTCAACACGGCGGAAGCGGTGAGAAGTCTGTTGTTGTAAGAAACATGGTCGAAAGAGGGCGGGCAAGAGCAACTTATATAGCGGTGGGTCACTGCAAACAGAAACGCTTCTCTCACCTAGATTGTACGATACGTGCTTTTACCCCGAAGCTATCAATTTGCAGCGAGCAAGGAGGACAGAAGTTTAAAGGTGAAGTTGGGGGAAAGTGGACCGTTCGTGTAGGGCGTGTGGGGCACAAATGTTATGCCCGGCTGCTTTTGGGTGTTGGATGAGGTGTGAAGCAATGTTATATATGTATCATCAAGTACTCGCTGTAAGCACGCAAGTCTGATACATCGGTCTTGAAGTGATATTGCACTAAATTCTGGAAGCAGGAGACGCAATCTCGATCCCTAACCACTCATTCTCTCCTCAGAAAGCTCAGACTTGCGCCTTGTGCGTGTCGTGTGCTGGAAGCAGACGACGCAACCTTCATCCTCTGCCAGCCATCCTAGCGTAAGAAAGCTCAAGCTTGCGCCTTGTACGCGTCTTGTGCTGCCAGCACACGACGCAACAAAGCTCGGAGGTGCGTCGTGTATGCGTCGGGTATACGTGGTGTGTCTGTGAGTACACGAAGCGATCTCGATTCTCGATTAGCCATCCTACCCTCGGAGAGCTCTTACTTCCTTCGGGTGAGCACATGAAGCTACCAGCATAACATAAGTGGCGCACGAACGCTTGGGGAGCCTACAGTATCCCAAGATCTACCTCTACAACAGGACTTGACCTCGTCTTCTACAACTCTCGGTCCTATCACAATCGATGTCACCGATCCGTCTAGCAACAGCCATGGCTTCGAAGCAACGTCGTCCAAAAGCAAAAAAGGCCAAGAAGGTGATTGCAGGTCCAAAACCGTCACGATTCAGGAAGACACCAGTGACAAAGAGCCAAACTACGAAAAGAAGAACACAAATGAGAGAACTGGCGGTACACTTGTTCACAAAGGTACACCGGCTCAGGTCCATAATCCAACTACTGCCATCTCATATCCAACGAGACAATATAGGCCTCAGGACGATCTCTTGATCGAATCAAGAGTTTCATTTGACGCCTATGCGGGACATCAGTCTTCACCCGAATGGCTTTCCAGCAGATTCCAACGAGAGAGAATTGAATGGGCTATTTGGACGATCCAAGCCCATCATCCGAGGGCCTCAAATCGAACCCTTGAACAAAGTAAGTCAATCAGCTGAGACCCTCAAATCAAATACTTGAATTAATCAAGTCAGTCTCCTAAGGGCCTCAAATCAAACACTTGAACGAATCAAGTCATCTGTCCAGAAGAGATAATTGACGCAAGAATCTTAAAACCTTCGCAAACGTAGCACGAGAAGCTAGCTACTGTGGGATATCACTGAACAAGCAGCCTAAATATCCTCAGCGTTACATGGCCTGCCCTCCTAAATACATTATATACCTGAAGCACATCCTGATACCACGAACTGTTGACAGTAGTTGCACATCGTCTGCCACTGTCCCTTTTCGTTTTCAAAAGACGACCTACGAGAACTGCAGCGTTGAACAGGTGCGCACTCTGGATATACGTACGACGTTATTGATATTAACGTAGAGTTCCTTACGAGCACCCCTGCAATGCTTATAGACGAAGAACAGCTCTATTGTGCTGATCTTCAGCAAGTCGGGCATACCTATTGAGTCCCGTCATGCTCTATCTATAGTCTAGATAGACCTTGGGATGCACGTCAATCTCAGGCAGTAGGATGATAATATTGCCCAATGCTGTGATCAAAATTTCACCGTAGCCGGATGGACCTCGATTATTTTAGATGGCTCAAAACCACTTCAAAACTACGCTGGATATCTACAGGTTACTTTATGTGACCATCAGATGGGGAGTCTCATCTTATTGACACTTTACAAGCTCAGCCTTACCCTTCGATAGCTTCTTTGCTTAGATCGGCGTCTTGTGTTCATCCGAATTTGATGGTACATGCGCTAAAGGTGACGGGGACGATACATAGACCCGAGTGACGTCTAAGAGCGAGAACGCGAAGAGGTGATGAAGTATCGTGGTGGTATTCGAGACACTCATCGTTCGCGCTTCTCGTCGCCAGCTTCCTTGAGTCCCTTCACGATGCTGTATTCTTGTTGCTCGTCCTAAGTCGCACAAGCCCTCTTCCCCTCCCAAGAATAAGCATAAGCCAGCTCCCCCTCCAGCACCGTTAGCCAAGAACGATCGCAATCACGACAGGCAAGATAATATCACAAGATCTCACTCACATACACATTGGCATTGCGACCGAGCTTATTGATACAGTAGATCGTATTTGTTCGTTGTCTGACTATAGTCATGACAACTGAAACATTATTCATAAAGATATATGTACTTGTCGTTCAACTATAACCATCATCAGGCCGTTAGAGACATGCAGAAACTCTGATCGTACAGTCATATGCCCGAATGACAAGCTTCTAGTAAGCCTTGCCGCTGACGACAATCTTGCCGTGCTCGCATCGGAGCGTAACCTCCTCGCCGAAAGTGTAGTCCTTCGCTGGCAGTGCTGGAGGAGGAGCTGGCTTGTACTCATCCTTGGGAGGGGGAGCTGGCTTATGCTCATCCTTGGGAGGGGGAGATGGCTTGTGTTCATCCTTGGGAGGGGGATATGGCTTGTGCTCTTCCTGAGGAGGTGGAGGTGGCTTATGCTCATCCTTGGGAGGAGGCTTGTGCTCATCTTTGGGGGGTGGCTCTGTCACAAGATCAGTACTGTTCTTTACCTCTGCCCTGTTCTTAGAATCTACTCACTGTGCTCGTCTTTCGGTGGTGGCTTGTGCTCATCCTGGGGAGGAGGCTCTGCCATGCAGTTAGTACCATTCTGTACCTCGGTATCGTTCTTGAGAATTTGCTTACTGTGCTCGTCCTTCGGCGGGGGCTTATGCTCATCTTTAGGGGGAGGCTCTGTGATGAAGTCAGCATTATACTGTAGCGTTCTCATGAGATCACTTACTGTGCTCATCCTTTGGTGGTGGCTTGTGCTCATCCTTCGGTGGTGGCTTGTGCTCATCCTTCGGTGGTGGCTTGTGCTCATCCTTCGGTGGGGGCTCTGCAACGAGGTCAGCATCATTCTTTACAACTCTCAGGCGTTCACTCACTGTGCTCGTCCTTTGGAGGTGGCTTGTGCTCGTCTTTAGGAGGAGGCTCTGTAATGGAGTCAATGTCATTCTTTACATCGCTCATGAGTTCACTTACTGTGCTCGTCTTTCGGCGGCGGTTTATGCTCGTCCTTTGGAGGTGGTTTGTGCTCGTCCTCCTTCGGTGGAGGCTTCTCCTCGTGCTTAGGCGGCTTCTCCTCCTCCTTGGGAGGCTTTTCCTCATGCTTCGGTGGCTTCTCCTCATACTTGGGGGGCTTCTCCTCATGCTTAGGTGGCTTCTCCTCTTCCTTAGGCGGCTTCTCTTCATGCTTAGGCGGCTTCTCCTCCTCCTTGGGAGGCTTCTCCTCATGCTTCGGTGGCTTCTCTTCATACTTAGGTGGCTTCTCCTCATGCTTCGGCGGCTTTTCCTCGTGCTTAGGAGGCTCCTCATCTTTCTCTAACTTCGAGTCAGCTGTGTGTCAAACATCCCCTACTCCTCAGGTACTTACTTGGCGGCGGTGGCACACACACGAGCTTGGGGTCGTGCTTGTCACGTTGTTCGCAGCACTTGGTGTACGTCTCCATAGCCTTGTCATCCGTGCGGGCGACAACGGGCTTCGCAGCCACTGTGGCCGCGAGGATGGCGACCAACGCAGCCTGCGTGAACTTCATGCTGGCGTGAGGATGGCTTTACAGAACGAGAGGTATGTAGTATAGCGAAGGGCTGTCAGGCCAAGCGAAGGACAGTCAGTGTTGACTGAAGTGATCGTTGGGTGAGGAGCTACCGAGTTGAACACGAAGCCGATGCTCGAATAACTCTGGAATTCTGCTCCTCTTTATACACATTATTCGATTGAGGCCCTCCACCAGAAACTGCCCTAACAGCATTGCTGCCCACAAGTGAGCTCATTCACTTTCCAACACTATTGAATCCTCCCGCTGGACCACTGAGGTCTAGCTTGCAATGGTCGACCTTCGTCCATGAGCTGTCAGCATCGGGCGTTGTGGCAGCCACGGTGTGGAGTCGAATACGATCGTGGCTAACGTCATACTTCGTGAAGCATCGAGATGTTCGCCATTAGGACGATGCGATTCTTGACCGGCGTTGCAAGGGCATGCGAGGGAGTATTGCCCAGACATGACTTAGGTGACAGAAACCCATTTCCAGAACCTAGGGCTGATGGTGAGAAGGCTAGGCACGGCTCTTTCGATGCCGTGTGTCTTGCGATTCCAACGGCTGGCACGGCACTGACTTCCTCTGTGCCGTAAGTCGTCAAGTCACAAGCCACCACAGTTGAGGTGGGGGCGTCCATGGCGGAGACATTTCTCGCCAAGGCGCGAACACAAAGTCAAAAAAATGCGCTGGCAATTGGTGCGAGAAAGCGTGTAGACTCGTATGTAGCTCCGCTCCTGAGAGGTCGGGCGTCCTGTTCCCCAGAAGCGATCTGAACGCGATGCGGGGAAGTGCCCTTGGCACCACGCCAAAGGCTTGGTAGGTGTGACATTCCCGAGCCGAACCATACCAGACTTCCATTCCGCGGAAGAGGAAGTCGACGAGAACAGTCCGGCGCCCTGGTGATGGGAAATGCCAAGTTGTGATGCGTAGATATTAGCAAAAGTCCTCATTCCTGTTTCCGGATTGTTCAAGTCATGATGATCACCACTATCCAGAACGAGCCATCACTCAAAGATGAAACTCAGCTTTGAATCACAAATGAACACACTTCGAACTCAACGAGAACAGTCTGAGGATGTAAGCCTCGGTCCAGTGGTGTGCTCACGTCTGTTTGCTCCATTGTTCGATCGACGTGCACAGTCAACGTCCGCTGATCATAGCCAAGCAAATAGATCTTCTTGGCCCTCCAGGAACGACTTCGGCCTGGAGCCTTCGGTAGTGTCTGTGCCAAATATAGCTCTTTTGTTTGTCGACTATTGTAGAACGGTATTCCACGATTGGCCAATGGTCATTATAGTAGGTAATGGAGCATGGAACAGCATGCTCTTTCTGTGCGTGATGTGCTGCAGGCGTATCGCATTGAGCGATGTCAAGCAGAGGCTCTTCTACGGAGGGTTCTGCGATAGGTTGTCGTTGACCTGGTTAATCGAAATGTAGGACCACCACGTGGATCGCAAGTCCATTCGTTCGCCCAGACATCCCAAGTTCCGCCCTGCCTAGCCTTACAGTCGATGGGTCCTCTTGACGAAAGTGGACAATACTAAATATCTGCCTGCATCAGAATCATTCTTACCGACCATCACAGAGCAATGGTATGCTCCTCGGACTATCAGCTCGCAAGTTTCCATGCGGCGTGAATAGTAGCTGGCAACAAGTACTTGCTTGCCCATCCACTCTGCATAGGTGTGTGCTACAGAACCATAATCAGCTGTTTTCTGTCGAGTTCCAGCATCGTGTCCAGCGTGAGACGGAAGTGTCTACTGCATGTTACTTTGTGTCCACCGTGATTCTGCATACTTCTCCATCCTGGTTACACCGTCAGTAAACGGGCAACTCAGCTCCAACTCCGACTAATTCATCGCGTTGGTGATTGGATGGTGCTGTACAATGCCGAGTTTGACAATCGCTGATGGCTCTAATCCGTACAGATTAGGTAATACCATAATAATCTCGAAGAATTGTCCCTCCCGTGGGGGGCGAGTATTGGCCCACACGATCGGTCGTTCTCACCCATCTTCCGGGTCGACCTCCTCTCCATCATTCCCTGAGGCCATGCCAAGCAGCTACATGATAAGTGCATATTTCAAGTTGTTTGCCCAGCCATGTGGAGTTGTGAATACGAGATCTACAGCTTGCCTGGAGATGCATCTGCTCGTGCAAGCCAGAGCCACTGGCACCAATGTGCACTTGTGACGAATGAACTCGTATCATTAGGCTCCGATCGTCTACAGAGCGCTCGGGGGTAATCCTGGAAAATGCTCTAGTCCAGTTTTCTGTGTTTGTGAGTAATCCTCCTACCTTTCAGCTCCTCAGCTCGCAAGTTTGATTTCATGCCATCTGGCAACGAACCGTTCAGCTGTACGCGCAAACCGCGAGGTCTGTTGATGACGTCCATATTGGCTCTTGAGTAGCAGCCAAACGACTCATGCAGGTTTTCCCACCTTCTCCTCGAATGCGATCGAGCTGCAGTCATTTTCATTCCGTGTTTTATCCCGTATCCAGAACTCGTGGTGTGTTTTCAAAGCGTGAATTGAAGTTTTTGTTTGCAAAACGTAACCATCGACTTTGCCATCCTCGTCCGCACAGCTTCGTTGTGTCTTTGTCGGCTTCTATCTTATGCCCTCTTTACCAGGCTCTCGCAAACAATCAGATTGCAGGCCAGACCCCTTGTTCGTTCTTGTCTGGTACTGCATCGTTCTTGCCTTGCGGTAAAGTCGACATCGCTACAGGTATGCGCAGATGATACGTCCAGTGATGTCCTGAGGAGCAAACGTCGCGACTCAAAGTGAGGGTAAAAGGTCGGTGTGAATGGCAAGGTACGCGCTGGACAACGTCGAAGCCGCGTGTTATTTGAAGCACAACATAGATCCCACGAAGTTGCAATTATGCCAGAAGAATCTAACGGCGACGATCTTCAGTGTTATCGGACGGGGCTGTCGCGAAGGATCAAGCAAGGTCACGCGACGCGATTGATAGGTCCAACAGGGCCGGATTTAAGCATGACGTAGGTCCATGCGCGTCTCAAACAACTGCGCCCCCCGCAATCAAAACCCAGGCAGCAGCCATCAACACCACGACACTCTCGCTGTCCTCGATTTCTGCAGCTACGAAGAATCAAACAGTCCATCCAATATTCCCGATACACCGCCATCATGTTCAACCTCATCATCGCCGCTCTCCTCCAGCTCTCCTTCTCCATGCTCGCAGAAGCCGCGCCTGTATCGACCATGGGAGCTGAGCCATGGCAAGCAGGTACCGGCGGAGGTATCGTTGGATTTATCGTCTTGGTGCTGGACATCATTGCGTGGAGTAAGTGCTTTACCTACGCACACTTGGCACATGACAATAACGACCTTCTCCCCTTGAGACCTCTCGCTGACGTATCCCCATAGTCGAGATCTTCAAGTCCAACCGCCCGGTGCCCAACAAGGTCCTCTGGGCCCTCATCGTCTTCATCTTCCCCGTTGTCGGCATGCTCATCTACTACCTCTTCTCCAACCGCCAGGCCCACAACACCTACGAGCCAATCCCCAATGTATAAATGCATCGGCTTAGTTGACTCGATGGTCATTGAAGCTTCCAGCACTCGATAATCTGTACCTTGACATTGCTCTGCCATGGACAAGGCGGGGGCTTCAAAGCTACGGGGATGCGCAAAGTGTGGTAGATGCGTGACGGAGGATGCTGATATGACTCAACCATGATGGGATGAGATATAAGGTTCGGGGACATTATTTGGTCGGTGCTGACGAGGTTCTTGGGTCTCTTTTCCACAGGTTTCAGTCACGGAGCTCACCAGGCATCACGATCGCCTGTTTCCTGAGGGCATGGCACGTTTCCTTTACAACAGCTACACAAATTCAATTTTACTCTCTGCAAACTATGACTAGCTACCTTGCGCTCCGCATTTCCAAAGCTGACATGAACAGCAATCGATACGCCTCGAAACCATGTCGATTCAGGTTGGGCTAGATTGTGCACGTGACTGCGCGTTGTTACAGTTTATTCCTTCGAAATACCCACCATCAGGCTGCATCCAGTTCCATCTCAAAAAACATTGAAGCTTGTGCTTCCACTCACACCTTTCCAAACATGCCTTCGTCCGTCACAGCCTTGCTCGACAGTGCGATCAAACCACCGACAATACTAACCGTACCCCCAAAGATTGAGACCTGGGAGAAGCCTCCGTACCTCTCAAGCAGCGCGCCGCTAATTGGGGGCCCAGCGAGTACTGCAAATGCAGCCAGCCCCATGCCCATGCCCATGTATGTGCCAAGGTTCCTCGGGTCCTTGGTGCACAGCGAAATAGCTGCAGAAGCTGAAGAGATGATGGTGCCGGAGACGAATCCGAAGAAGACGGAGTAAACGATGATAGCTGCATTGGTCTTTGGCTCGTTGATGCAGAACACCATAATTCCGGTACCGATACCTGCAAGCCCAAACAAGTTCAGTCGTCCGAGCTTGTCGGCGAGGATTCCGGGTATGATGCGACCAAAGGTCGACGATGCATTAATGATGGCAAGAAGGTATGACGCGAGCGTAGCACTCATGCCGCGCGAAACTGCGTACGTGGGGAGGTAGAAGACGGGCGTCCACATGCCCATCATCATGAAGAAGAGGGCCAGGATGAGTAGGACGTACTTCTTGTCCTTCCAGGCTGCGCCGATGAAGACAGTCGTCTTCCTGGGTGGCACGCGTGGTTGGACAATGGCGCAGGCGAAGAGCATGAAAGGTAAGATGATGAATGCAACGATGCGAATTGCCCACCCGAAGCCGATGCTCGAGCCATTGAGGAGCTTCGAGAGCACGATTGGGAAAATGACGCCGCCGATGGATGAGCCTGATGCGACGATCCCCATGGCTGCTGCGCGCTTCTTGTCAAAGTACTGCGCTACAACTGCAAACGCAGGGAATTGTAGGAAAGCGACGGCCGAGCCCATCAGCACGCCCTGTGCGAGCATGAACTGGTAGTATGAACTGCACAGGCTGACCATCATGAGGCCGAAGACGTATGCCAGAGTTGCTGGACGAAGGATCTGTATTCAGTCTTCCAGTCAGTAACCAGTTTCTTTGGGTGCAAAACTCGGGAGTGGAGTGTCACTTACCCAAACTCCATATCGATCAAACACCGGGCCACCAGCCATTCCACCCCCGAACTGAATGAAACTTGACAAGGATCCAATCCAGGAAACTTGCGATGGAGACAGATGGCGCAACTGGTGCGTGCTGTAGTACTCCTGCAAAACACCGAAGCAGCTCGTGAAACCAAGGCAGCCGAAGAAGATGCAGAAGCCACCCAGAGCGTTCAGCCAGGCTTGCGTTCCGCCATCAGGTGAAGGGCCGAATTGTGTGAGGTCGTCGGGAGAAATGGGAGCTTCGGCGGTCTTCTCAGTGTCTAGTGGACGTTCATCTGAGAGGGACTGTGTTGAGGTCGAAGGGGTATGGTTCCACGGAGGCATTGTTTGGGATGTGTGCATGTGCTCTGACTTTGATGGTATTGAAGTTGAGGAGACTCTTGGTCACAATGTGATATGATGAGGATTATAATACTGAGAAGCAGTTTGCGCATTGTTATATACATTATTCATTTATAGAGAAATCTTTTCGCTGTCATCGGAGAAGCTTTTGAGTGTTCGGTCGGACATAACGAGACGGGGACTAGCCATCGGGCCTCCTTTCACTGGGTGTTTGAGTTAACATGTGCGCGTCACGTCAACTTTCAATTCAATTTGTTGAGCCTAGCAAACCCGTCATATTGTCTCAATAGTACAGCTGATGAGATTGCAAATCGGCAATTTTGAAGGCGCACCAAGCCGCGATGTGCAGTTCGTCTCCACGAAATTATCGTTCCGTTACTCTACCCTTCTAGGATTCGTGATCTCCCCGATGAATTGATGAAGTCATGATAAGTCCAATAGAAGCTACGGACGCAGAGATTATTCTCGCAGATCCTCACTTTTCCTCGCAAGTGACGAGGTCTACTTCCGCCCGATGTTCGGCTGAAACTCTTGTTGTGATTGGACAGAAAGGCCTAGCGTCAATATCTTATCTCCGAGAGGCGCCCTTCGTCAACTTGCTCGTCCTTTCATCCAGCTTCTCTGCTTCTCTTTACTGCTTTACTACTAATCCATCACATCATTCTTGATATGGTCACAGCTAGTAGCATGGTGGAGCCTGTACGAAAACGCAAGCGCATGATAATGTACGTGTCATATAGAATCCGATCAAAGTATATCAAGCTGCGTTATGAGCGTGCCCTATGTGCTCGTCTGCTAATATTCTACCTCACAGATCATGTACACTATGCCGCCGACGCAAGATTCGATGCAACCATGAGACACCGTGCAGTAATTGCATTCGGTCTAACAATGCCGCATGCGTGTACGAAACTCAAACAGCCAAGGATGTATCAGGCGGGCGCAAAGCACCACTACAGCCTAGAGCAGAGTCGCAAGTACAATACACCCAGTATAGCACCCTAAGTTCCGATCCGATCGTTGCTCAAAGTCGGTATCTCCTTGGAAGTGGTCCATCAAGTTCGTCGCCCTGTCAATCAGTATACGCAGCGCCAACGCTAGCATCTGTTGCATCTCTAGAGGTGGATTCTATGAAGAAGAAAATTGCAGAACTCGAGACTCAACTTGCGCGGACAACTACTTCGTCAAGCAATACTGCTCTCACGCCCTCCACGACCGCACCAAGCCCAGCTCCTACAAACTTTATACACATCTCCAGCGGCTTGTCAGGTCCCATCTCTGTAATTGGAGAAAGTCGTTCGTTCGCTCATGTGTCTTCGATTGCAAGGGGGGTAGCACACAAAAACCGTGTATTTGGCCAGAGTCACTGGATGAATGGCTTTGTCGTCTTCCGAGACATTGTTGAGATGCTGGAACCACATATGAAGGGAAGCAATTCAACATTGGGTCCCAATCTACAGAAAGCGAAGATGTTGGCAAGAGATATCAAATCCGCCCGCTCTCCGGCATGGCCAACAATGCCCACAACTGATTTGCCACAGAAGCATGTCTGTGATGAGCTTGTTAACCATTATCTGGGCACTGTTGAGACACTATACCGCATCCTACACGTTCCTACATTCAAGAGAGACTATGAGGCCCTGTGGAACAACGAGGCAGAACGTAAAATTGGCTTTGTAATGCAGTTGAAACTGGTTCTGGCTATTGGCGCGATCTTTTACGACGAAAACTGCTCAATGCGACCTGAAGCAACCCAGTGGATATACGAAGCGCAAACATGGATGTCCTCGCCGACTTTCAAGTCTAAGCTGGGAATACAGTACTTGCAAATTAGCATTCTACTTCTTCTGGCCCGAGAACTTGCTGATGTTGGCTCTGAGCTGGTATGGATATCTGCTGGCGCCTTGCTTCGAGAGGCCGTGTACATTGGTCTGCACAAGGATCCTTCCCAGTTACCACGGACAACTGTCTATGAATCAGAGATGCGGCGACGTATCTGGAACACAATAATAGAACTCAATCTGCAATTCAGCTTGATCTCTGGTGGACCCTGTCTTATCTCCCTAGAGGACTTCAGCACTGAACCACCTGGCAACTTTGACGACGGTCAGCTGTTGGCGCCAGACGCGCAGGCTCGCCCAGAGCGTGTCGTCACGTCAACTTCATCTGCGATCGCATTACGAACCACCTTCCCCACTCGCTTAGCTGTAGTCAAGTTTCTGAATGATGTTGGCTCGACTGGCACTTATGAAGAGACACTGCGTATTGACAGCAGCTTGAGGACTTCCAACAAGGCCCTTCGACGCACACTGGACATCGACAGTACAGAGAATATTCCGACCTTTGCCCGAGACGCTATCGACTTCATCATGCAAAGGTACATATCGTCCCTCCACGTCCCCTACTTCAACCCCGCGTTGCACGAAGCCGCGTATGCCTTTTCTCGCAAAGCAGTCCTGGATGCTTCACTGAAAATGTGGAAGATCGGATTCTCACCCTCGGCTCTGAACGAGACTCAGCTTGTCCGACTATGTCGCTGTGGCGCGGGATTCTTCCGCGCTTTCCTGTTCCATGCGTCGTCTTTCCTCGTTGTCGAGTTGCGCGTGCAAGTGCAAGAAGAAGATGGCGTGCCTCGCCCAGACTTGCTCAGTGTTCCCCAAGACGCTGCCAACCTCGTTCTTCGATGCTTAGAGGCGGGAGAAACTGGTATCAAAGGCTATCTCCTTCATCGTGTGCTGATAGCTCAGATTGAGGCTATTAAACGACATGCCAGCATGGATGAAGTGCAGACGCTTCTAGGCCAAGCAGCCGAAGAAGCAGTGGAGTATTGTCTGCCTCTGCTCGAGCGCGTTGTTGGACAGAATCAAGCCAGTAACAGCAGTGATGTTGGCGTTGGAGACTTCGATTTCCAGCTTCCGGATGATCTCATGACTGATTGGGATACGGGAATGGCGGAAGTTTTCAGCTTCGACAATGCGGGGCCTCTTGTTAGCGGTATCGACTTCAGCGGATTTCTTACATGATCACTCTTTCGGTGCCATGTACCCGCCGTCATTGGTGGTGCATTCTCGAAAGGCTGCAATCATGCCTTGCACATCGACATCAAACTCCTCACGTCTTGCCTCATCCTCTCCCTCCACCAACTTTTGAGCTCTTATTTCCTTCCTCGTAGTGCGATGTGTCGCATATCGGATGCTCTTGCATATCCCGTCCCCAGGATACGCCACAGCACCGACCACCGCACTACTTGTCTTGGTAACTAGGCCTACCATACCTTTTCCCAGGCCCTTCACAAAACCTGCTGCGCCCTCTGCCTTTGCATGTTGGTATGGTTGCTTGAATGGATCGGTGAAACCATCGACGATTCCGTGCGAGAAGTTCTTCATCCCAACCTCAAAACCACTAGCGATGCCGGTGACTTCTCCGTGGCTTTGAACCTTTTCGCCATACATCCTGGGTACGTTACGGAAACCTTCGGTGGTAGCGAGAGGCATGTCAACTATCAAACCTTTGAAGACTGCCAGGTTGAAGTTGCCAAAACCTTTCGCTGTCGAAGCGGCCATGCGGCCTGCTGTCAAAGCTCCATTTGTGTCTTCGGTCTTTGATCGATTGAGCTCTTTCAAAGGATCATGGACCATACTGACTGCTGAATTACCCATGTCACCGACAATACCGGCAGTGGCAGACCATGTACTTGTGAGGGGATCCCACCGATTGTTGACGATGGTGAATGGCTTTGTGCCGTGGCTAATCAGATTGCTGGGAACTATGACTCCATTCTCGATCAGAAGCTGTGCGGCGAGCTTAGAAAGTGGCTTGTTGCTCTTCTTGTGAGTCCACGATGCCGCATGACCCGGAAGTAAAGCACAACGCATAGTTTCGAGGGGAATGTTGGCATGGAAAGACTTGACAGCATTCGTGACACCGTTCTCTTGCACCATCTGTGATGCAATGGCGTTTGCAGCGACCCTTGCGTCTGGTTTGAGACAAAAGGCGATGGCGGCTGCAAGATCCTCTGCGGTCAAGGACTTGTGGTGAATCGGCTTTGGTCCAGCACCCGCGGCTGCGATCATCTCGCCCCAGAACGGCTGATCGCCAAAGAATGGAATGACGGTTGTTGGACATCCATTGCGTAGTCCACATGCGACAGTCCCTGCGCCACCGTGGTGCACAACGGCTGCAACATGCTGGAACAACCATTCATGAGGGCAGTCGTCGATGAAGAGAATACTGGGGTCCTTTGAGTCCAAATCTGCACACAGTTTGCTCCAGCCTTGCGAGATGATAGCTCGCACGCCTAGGCTATGGATAGCGTCGAGGATCATCGTGGTCATCGCTGTGGGGTCTTCGACAACGATACTTCCGAAGCCGATATAGACAGGTGGTGGTCCATTCCGCAAAAAGTCATGGATGTCTTTAGGTGGGTCATATTTTGGAGCGCCACGGAAGAAGTAGCCACAGACGTCAATATGGGATTTCCAATCTTGTGGTTTCGGCACCAGCGCTGGCGACCAGCAGTACGTGAACGGCACTTTCAAAGCCTCTGCCAACACTGGACCGACAGAATTCGGCACTGCCTCAAGATCGAGCGACTTCCTGAACTCGTTGATGACATCGCCCAGGCCGTGCCATGTGAGGAATTCGACGATCCCATATGACGCGTAGTTGAGGAGCGCAGGTTTAACATCGCCAGTTCCAACAAAGTTCGCCAATGGATGCGGGAACGCTCGTGTACTGCTCCATGGCATGGTGAACATGAGATGGATAGGTATGCCTAGTGCCTGCGCGCAATGTATGTGTGCAAAGCTAGGAGGATTGGCGATGATAGCGTCCGCAACAAACGGTCGCTGCGACTTTGAGTCTGCATCAACACATGATCGCCAGCATCCTCGAAGCATCTGCGCGATCATTTCTCGTTTTCGCTGGATGTCGCCTTCGCGCAAGCTCTTCATCGACGGGATGAGGCCTGGGTTCTTCACCATGTACGCCATGAGCTCTTTTGGGTCGCCGCCGATGGGGAAGAACTCCAAGCCCGATTCTAGGACGAAGGATTCGAAGATATCGTGGGTTGCTAGGCGCACGCGATGGCCGTGTTTTTGGAGCTCTGAACCGAGTGCGAGGAAGGGCTGAACATCACCACGGCTGCCGACAACTTGGATCACAATGTTCAGGCGAATGTTCCAAGAGCGATCGGATTTTGAGCTTTCTGGGCTGTATTTCGACTTTGGGTCATCTTTCTCGTTAGGCACGAGCCTGATCAATGATTTTGTTAGGCGCGAGCTGAGGTCAATGGCGATTCGGCCATCCGCTACGGTCGGTTAGCATATCGTTTCTGTTGAGTTTACAACATCATACATGTGGTTCTGGTATCGCCTGGATGTATGATTGATGGAATCGCCGAGCTGGCGTTGTATGGTGGTGGTGCGTCTATCTGTGATTGGTTGTCCTCCAGCGACAGCGAAGCTGGCTCGTTGTCCACACCTGAGTGTTTCATCATGCGATATACAATTGGCAGGCAAAGAAAGGAAGGGTAGAGCTTGAAAATTTGGGTGCTGAATCCCAATCGGGCATCTCGAAGATATATGCTGCCTTGCTTCACGTATCGCGTATTTGGATACGATAGAAAAGCTAGATACGGTTTCGAAGACGGCGAGTCTGGCCGACTCTACGCGTCATTTCAACAACGACTTTTGACGACTTAGCTGCGCCTCGTTTGTGATGTCGAGTCTCCGAGTGGATCTTCTTCAACGCTTGGAAGGGTAACACTTGCGAAATTACCGCCCGCTTCATGCTGCGTAGGGTCGATATGGGCCTCCGGAGAATCTCTCCCTGATGCATCTTTTGTCTCGTTTGGTGGACTGATATATCGTTGACGCAACACTTCTATTACAAGAAAGTACCATGGTATACCTATGTTAATCGCATAACAAACGACCAGGCTGAAGCGGCGTGGGAATGAGGGGTAGCGATGTGGCGGCACAGTGGAGGGAGCTGATAACGATACAAGACCCGACATCTGCATTCAAATACCACACAAGCTCTCCGCAATCAGCATAACCCATCAACTGCCTGCCGTCTCGATTACTTGTGACAGTGTGTGCGACAACATTACGTTGCCGACTCAGCTCCAGAAACGCACCAACTACAGTCAACAGACACGATGTTGCTCGCCTCAGTCCTCCCAGGTCTGCTCATGAACACAGTGAGCAAGTTCACCAATCCCGGCGACAAAATCGGCTTCGACCTGGATATCATCGGCAGACAACGTGAGATTGCACATCTCACAGAGACTGCTCAACTGGCATACAACAAGGATGGCACACAAGTCAACATTGCCGTGTGGAACATGCACGTCCCGGAGAACCATCATTTTGACGACATCATTGCAACAGCACTGAGTCCCATGGGGAATGGTGGAGGTTTTCGCATCGTTGTATTCCGGGGTGATGGCTATATTCACAATGATGGTGCTCTCGGACTCGATAACTGGCGATGCTAGGGGAATGTTGTTCAAGATGCAAGAGTCGCAACTTTCAAGAAACAAGGTGGCAAGCCTACGTCTGATGGGAGGAATTACTTTTATGAGATGCCTGGATGGCTGCAGTGGGTGCTGTAGCAAGGTTAGCCTTGGACAACTTTGGCAAATAAGTCTAGAGGAACAAGTATGCTAGTCGGAGCAGATGTCCACAAAATCTGCAGACGAGGATGACGAAAAGTGGAGAAGGATACTGAAAGGCAAATATCGAACGGATGTCGTCCAAATAACTGGGCACTGCGGCTCCATCGTGCACTTCTCCTTGTGTCATTCGTGTCACGAGCACATGAGCATTCCGAGGCCGCCTACATTATTTAATGTAACCAGAATGTTCCAAAGTTCTATACGTTAGGCTTTGTTAAATCGATAGCCGTGCTATGGTAGCTGTAGCCTTGTCATACACCGTGTCTAGAGGCCGGCGGCCATTGAACATTTCTTCCCATTGGTGGGTCATCCTTTTCCATAGCCAAGTTCCCGATCAGGGACGCAAAACAGTAGCGTCGATTGTCGAAATTACAACACCCCCAGATTCCGGGAAATAAAAGTTCTAGTGGCATACTAGGCTTACTCGCTCGTTCTAATTGGCTTTGAATTGTGGTGACACTGCTGTACCCCGGATCCGCATTGCATCTACACCCGACAGCCACAAGCTACGAACAACTAATTGTTTGCGCGGATCCCGACTGAGATGTGCTTGGTGGATGATACGAAGTATAGTAATTTCAAAAAGAGGAGGTAGTTAAGGTCACGGAGGAACAAGGACGTAATGTTACCAAGTCAAAAGCGACTTTGGACACTATAAAGGGGTCGACCGAATGCTGAGTTGAATAGCGCACTGAACAGATCAACATTCTTGGTGTATTCAGAAGCGAAGCAGTCGAATTCTTCTTTCTCTCAGATCCTCATCTTGCCTCCGCTAAACAGAGACATCAAGATGCACTTCTCCAACCTCGCTCTTACGGCTTTGTCGGCTGCTTCGGTCTATGCTTCACCCATCGAGAAGCGTGCTGCCAAAGTCGATGAACTCGTAGGATTTGCAGCCGGCACTACAGGCGGTGGCAGCGGCGCTGGTACCACTGTTACATCCTGTGCAGAACTCACCACTGCGGCGAAAGCTGGCGGCGTGATCAAGATCTCTGGTACCCTCACCGGCTGCGGCATCATTAGAATCCCCGCCGACACCTCCGTCCTAGGCGTTGGCAGCAACGCAGGCTTGACAGACGGCGGCTTCCAAATCCGCAGAGTTTCCAACGTCATTGTCCGAAACTTGAAGTTATACCGCGCTCCACAAGGCAAAGATCTCATCGATATCGATGCCTCGACCAAAGTTTGGGTCGACCATTGCGACTTTTCCTCCGTCGGTCTCACAGGCGACAAAGACACCTACGACGGTTTGCTCGACGCAAAGCATGGATCAGACATGCTTACCTTCTCGTGGAACAAGTTCCACGACCACGTAAGTCCTTGCTCACTCGTTGCATTCCCGCAAATCCACATATGATCAGGTGCATTGATTGACCATTCGCAGTGGAAGGGCTCACTAATCGGCCACTCTGACAACAACGCCGGAGAAGACACGGGCAAATTGAAAGTCACATACCACCACAACTCCTTCACCAGGGTCAACTCGCGCCTGCCCTCGGTCCGCTTCGGCACTGCACACATATACAGCTCATGCTACGACGGAGGTGTCTCTGGTGTGAACTCCCGCATGGGCGCGCAGGTGTTTGTGGAGCAGAGCAGCTTCAAGGGCGTGGCGAAGGCGATTGTCACAAACTTGGACTCTAAGCTCGAGGGCAATGCGAGGGAGGAGAACAATCTGTTTGTGGATAGCCCGACGCAGATTACAAAGACGAGTTCGTGGAAGCCTACGTATGCATACACCGCAGACCCTGCTGCTGAGGCGTGTGCGATTGTGGCGAAGAGTGGAGGAGTCGGTGTTGTCACTTTCTAGGCGATGCTTTTGATAGGTATGGGGCCTAGAGACAGTCTGAGACATCTCCCTGCTTGTGTATTCAAGGTGCATTCAGGAAAGAATATGCGAATGCAACGAACGGTGTAGTGTACTCTATGGTTCGGGCAGCATATGCGTCAAAGCAAAAGCAATGTTATTCATCTTCTTAAATTTGTTAAGCCAACAGCTCTGGGTATCCATGCTCCTTCTTCAGCATCCTCATAGAGTAGATTTCATGCCGACATGTGTGAAACTCTTCTTCGTACCACCGTTCTCATTCCATCCACCACTCCTTCAACCACTGAACACCCACACGAGCGAGAAGATGATACTGCAAGCTCCAACAATGAAGATGACCTCGGGCCCAGCGTAGATGCCAACAGGCAGACCCTCCGTGGTAAATTGCGCAACAATGCCCATAGTGAAGTTCTTCTCAGCCTCAGCCAGCGCCAATTCAGTCTTGTTTCCACACGCAGCATTGAGCATCGGGTCGGCGGTAAGGGCAGGCAGCTTCTTGATAGCAGCATCCATCATGCGAGCATTGTAGATGGTTCCGACGTTGGACTTCTGCAGGAGAACAGTGCGGTATGTGCCGTTGGCGCCGATGGTAGACATATTCGCAGTCCATTCATAGTCCGTACATAATTCGGCCTGGGATGGAGTGGCAGAGACTTGTCGGACTTCGAGTTTAGCGGCTGGGACTTCGGCGGCTGCGGCAACGAAGCCGAGGATGGAGAGGAAGAAGATGAGGATTGAGGAGTGCATTTTTGCGTTTCGAAGTGGTTGCTGGTTTTGGTTGGATTGGGTCTACTCCAGAGGTGACAACAACAGCCGTAAAAAAGGTAAAAGTATTATAAAGAAGGTAATTGAAGCGAAAGTATGGACGTGAACCAGCACAGCAAAGTAGAATATGACGAAAAGAAAGTTGGTGGTGGTTGGTTGGTGACGAACACGCCTGAGATGAACGACTACCAAGATGCGATGACAAGGAAGGAGCAAGAAAAAATCAGGCCACTTCGTCGTGATTTATGAGCTTGCCTGAAATGCGTTTGCTGCTGTTCATACTATTCTGCGACATGGATTGCCGGATGCAGGTGGTTTTGAACCTCTTCGTGTCTCAAGTGACCAGGGCGGCATTACGCGCCCCTAGTAAGCGCCGGGGTGGGCTTTGCCGAGCTAGACCTCACTTTAGTGCCTTGTCGCTCTCTATGGGCGTCCAATCGTGCTGGGAAATGGCTACATCTACGGACGCCATCGATAGGCCACTAATGCGGGATGGAAATGTGATGGAAGATGGCTGAAGGATGGTGACCTTGGTGGAGTGATCATCAGTGGTCGCAGGATGAGTTGCGGGAAGACGGCAGCCGCGCACGGGCTGTCATGCATGACGATCAAGCGAACACCCCCATCATGAATCATCTCCCTTGCCCAGCACGTTACGGAGAAGTTTTTTCCTTGATAAGGTCATCCAGTGCCCCTAGATCTGATCAGGTACCTATAATACACATTAAGTGACATCGCTGAAGACGGCACGTCCTCGAACTTGTCCCACACTTCGACATGACCAGTCGTTCAAGCACGACAAACGTCTAATAAATGGGCTCCTCCAGAAAAAGTATCGAAATGGTCCAGAAAGGCGTCCGCTCTTCGAATGCGGCAGATACAGATACCGTCGCAACTATTTCTCCTCCCTCGTACCCACTGTCTGAGTCTGGACCTCGACATCCTCAGTCGCTTTTTCCTCACCTGGCTTCGTCCTGACATCGACCCAACCCATGCCCGTGCTCGCAACCAAAGCGGCGCACGAGAGGCCTACCAGGAAGTAGAAGATGTTGCGAAAGCTCTCCGAGAACGCAAGCAGCAGACCGTACAGCTCTTCTTCATGACCTTGGACCAGATGGCGAACTGCGCCGGCTCCAGACCCAGCATCTAGTGCTTCCTGAGGAGAGACCGACGGCGCATACTGCCTGATGACTTTAGTCAAGGTCTGCGCGAAGATAGTGTTACTGAGCACAACGCCAATAGCCGTGCCGAAATTCTGAAGAAAGATCAAGAAGGCCATGGCTACAGGTAGCTGGGCAGGGGGCGTTGCATTTTGGACTGCAATCAGAGGCTACTGTGCGTTAGCGACGGTACAACGATGGTCGAGTGACAACGCACAGTCTGCATGCCTATTCCACGGCCAGCACCCAGAATGATCTGATATCCGATCCATTGCGCAACTGTTGTTGTTGGCGAAAACGTCGACACCAGCCCATGTCCAATGGCCGTCATGATGCTCGAGGTGAACGACCAGGGCAGATAGTAGCCTAATTTGCCCACTGCATATTGTCACTATGGTTGCGCAGCGTAGACCCACAAAACTTACTAAGACCTCCGGAAAGCACGACAGCAATCAATTGGCTCAAGATGCTCGGTAGAACATGCACGCCGCTCATGGTCGGGCTGTCTCCTTTGACTGCTTGGAAGTACGTCGGCAAGAAATTGCTTGCCGTGATCATACAACACACGTTCAAACTGCCATAGAGACAGGCCGTCCAGACTATACGTTGCTTGATCAAGCTTCCTGGCAACATGGCTTTGTCTCCTTTACGTCGCTCCCAGAAAATGAAAATAACAGCAGACACAGCTGCACCAACGAATAGGCCAATGATCGTGGCACTGTTCCATGCAAACGTGTTGCCAGAGCCGTATTGCAGTGCTAACAGGAGCATGACAGCCGGTGGGACGAATAGTACGAAGCCGGTGAGATCAAGTTCGGGGATCACCTTGCGGATGAGCTGCAGAGAGAAGGGATCTTTCTTCATGTTCTCGGGAACTCTGATGAAGGCGAAAATGACGATTGCTAGTCCACCGATCGGCAAATTGATGTAGAAGCCTGGTCGTCGTTAGACAATCTTTTGTATTAAAGTAAGTTATACTTACACCATCGCCATGAAACGTGCTCTGTCAAGGCACCACCGAGCAGTGGTCCTATCACGACACCTGCGAATATCATTAGCTTGTCCTGCTGGTCCTTCTGCACAGTAACCTACCCATCTGCGACACTCCAAACAGAATGCCCGTATACAAAGGGCTCTTCTCCCTCTCCACACTCGTCGCAATGATACTCAATGCCCCAGTCACAACCCCACTAAGACCCAGTCCCGCAATGGCCCGTCCCAGTATGAACACCATGCTGCTTGGTGCGACACCGCATATCAAGCTGCCAAGCTCAAAGACCACGACAAACGTAATGAACACGCCCTTCGAGTGGAAATGGGTGTACAGCTTGCCCGAGATGGGCTGCAGGATGGCAGACGCCAGCTGATAGGCGCCAATGTACCAGCCCACATCAGGGAGGGAGTGGAATTCTGTGGTGATGGCGGGTATAGCCTGAAGAATTGTAAGCACGTGGGTAGGGATGCACTGTGCCAGAGAACGTACAGTGCCAAGAATAGCTGTATCGAGAAGGGCGAGGAAGGTCACGAGCGTTACGCTAGCGAGCAGGACAAGGAGCTTCAACCCCTTGACTTTGGGCGCGGCGGCATCATCTTTAGGGACGATTGACGCCGATGTTGATGTCGTTGCTGTTGTTTGGTTGGCGGGTGGGGTTGGTGTGACCATTGTGTTTGGATATGCGAGCAACAAAAGGCAATTAAAGCTTGTCTGTAAAACGAAAGCACTTGGAAATGATACAAACGAGTGATTGCACTGATGCGCTAAAAGTATGTTCTACGACTGCACTTTTTATTTGGCGTTGTGTTACTTTGCGGGTTGTTGTTACCTGACACATCGGGTTTGCCGGTGAGAGTGAATTCCGTTTTCCACCGACTCCGCCAATTTCGTGCATTTACTTCCTATTGCGCTATGTTTATGTCTGAGCTTCGATCCTTTGCAGCATACACGGGTCAGACATATTACATGCCTATTGCACGTCACTTTTATGAAATGACTACATTGCGAAGGGCCATGGGGAGAGTTGCGCGATTACGAGGGAACAGAGTGAAGTCTAATTGGATCACTAGGCTGAAGGTTAAAGTCAGCTTGAGAAGCCTGACAAGTAACAGTTCCTGTGTCCCTCCACCCTATAGGTTGAAAGGTACGTTCAGCCAAAAGTCATCAGCGAAATCTATGGGTGGCAGATCCATCGCATCCATACCGTTCCAATTGTCGGTTGCTGTTGCAGGTACTGGATCTCTACCAATCTCAGCATCTCGCCCTCCCATAATATGCCACTTTGGAGCCATGTCCCTCAGCATCTTTGCCGCATATGCGAATACTGTATCCTGACCACACTCCGCTTTCAGTAGTGCATTGCTCTGATCTGACTTTACCGCACAATTGTTGATAAGTGTCTCAGCGTCCACCAGGTCTCTCACTATTGCAGTATTCCACTGAGGATCTTGAATCGTCGACAATTTGTGAAGTGTCTTCATCGAGTATGAGAAGATGAGACCTGGGCCCATGGTCATGCGTATCAATTCGCTTTCAAGGTAGTACTCTGAGCAGGCTTTACAAATTTGAACACAGTTCATAAGATAGCTGATGCGTCTGTGTTCGAAATTGCTGCTTGAAGCAGTCACCGATGAGCTTGGCTGAAGGATAGCAAGCTCGTATATGGAGACTTCAGCAGCAAATAGATATGCTTTGACAGAGACTGAGATATCGTTTAGCGTCGGATTTTTGAAGTTGATAGTTCAGCATACCGTGCAGTTTTTGTTTGACTGAGAGGGTGGCTTTGATCTCATCCAGTGAGCTTTTCAACGGCTCAATGTGTAATATTGCAGCAGAAGTGGCGTTATCAAACAAATGCCGATAAATCTCAGAGGCTTGGAATAGAAGTTTGGATATCCGAACCATGGCGATGAGGAACATGTCGCCCTCAGTCTCCATGTCGCTTGCAAGTTTTGTACAGTCTTCTTCCAATTGCGACGACCAAGGTATTGCGTCAGACTTGAACGTCATGCAAACCCTAAAGCATGTAAGCAAGTGAAGGTGACAACTCATGTGTGCTCGACTTACATAGCTGTGAGTGCATACGATCCTAGCAGTGCGCGGCGACCTTCGTTTGAAAGAGGGATGACCTCCGCCACGGGTGTGTGCTGTGAAGGACACCAGGAGGGGTTTTTGGGTCGATCCATCTGTAGATCAACTACAATTGACCTCATAACGTTTGAAAACAAGACCAGGAATCTTTTGCCTGCAGTGAAATAGATCGACCTGATCATATCGTTGGTCAGATTTGAGATCGAGATGAAAGTGGTATAGACCTACCAAGTAACACATGCCAACAGGGCCAGCAGCAAGTCAGTATTTCTTTCTCCATCAACCATCAACTGAATTGCGATCGTGCTTCGCAACGCTTTACTTAATTCAGATTGCTTAGCATAAGCCTTGTTGCATACAACGTGAATCGCGGAATACAGAAATGGCTTTTCATGTCGCAAATCCTCCGCAGTGGTGCCTGCTGGCAGAAAGAAGAATGGGAAGTAGGACATGTGGTAATCTTGGAACTTTTGAAGTTCCAGATCCGTGAGGTTATTGTCGTAAAGGGCATCGGAGCCAATTTGGGGTGAATAGTCGAGCGAGCATGGCGTGACTGTTTGTTGTTCTGTGGTGCGATCTTGTGTTTGCGCTGTTTGCTGAGTTCGTAGTAATGAGACGAGATCGTCAAGTTTGTCCTCTAATTGTGCTCTCTTCGAGGATGCGTTCCGCTTGGTGCGCTTCCGCACAGATGCGGCAGGGTTACAATCTTTGTCGAGTCTGTGACATCTGGGCGCGACCGTAAGCAACTGCGCTGGATACGAAACGAACGACGTCTATATAAAGAAGTACAATGGTGGATTTTCATCCTACAGGCTGCTGCATCATATTTGGGATGGTTTTCGCATAGATTGAGTGCCCTCTAGCAGCATGCATGGTTTGAGTTGCATCGGGCCGAATTGATGAAACATACTGAAGTATTGTCCTACTGACCTTTCGCACGTGTTATCTTCTCGAAGTATGCACCTTGATTTGGCCTTGACGCAATGTAGGCATGCCTGTCCATACGGCGCAGATGTCTTAGCCTGTTTGGTGCTTTGCATGTCGGAATTCGTCTGTCGTCAGAAGACTAGGAAAGATAGGATGAAATTGGAGAATTAAGAATCCGAACTCCATTGTCAGCGACATAGTGTAAGAACGCGATAGGGATGGGAAGGGCGGCGAGTTTCGTGTTGTCTTGATCAACTCCGGCGGGCAATGTGGCAGAAACTGTGCGTGTGATTCGCTCGCCTCATCAAACACCTCCTCGCTGAACCAGGGGCGTGCACTGGCATCGAACCAACTCCGTCTCTCATCGGGATTGAGCTGCTTCAGCTGCGAACGTTCAGCCATGACTTTCACATGATACAGAGCGCTTTTTCCTAGAGGCTGGCATATTTGTCACCCCACCTTTCCTCAAACACGGTACACAGAGATGGTAGGAAGAGGTCAGCAGATAGACACGGGACATCAGTGCTTTGCGCCAGAACAAAGTAGCCATACCTTGCTCCTCAGTTGGAGATATCATGATGTCCTTCAACTTTTAACCGCTCAACATAATGAAAGGGCCAAAAATATGCCTATTCTCCTGGAGCTCCGTCCTCCTTGCCTTGTAACCTGCGCAGCGTCAAATTTCTCACTCAAGGTGTCCGTTGCCTCACTCAGGTATTGCGATACACTGGCAGTTGGTAAGACGAAAACTTTTATTGTGACTGAGTCCCTATCATGACATGCGTCGTGCTGATTGTGTGCCAGTTTGAATCTCGACTTGCGCAACACCAGAGCCAGGACCACGACCCGTAACGGGGTCAAATGACGTAAAGAAAGAGTCATTCTTTCCTTTCATCGTATGCGTCAAAGCGAACGAACTGTCGTGGCTTTTATGCGAGTCCGACCGGTTGAGCTGCATGTTAAGCTCATCGACATCTATGTAGCGGGAGCGTCGGTCGTGGACCACTGAGACTTCCTGTGTAACGAAGATTTCTGTCCATGCAGCCATGACGGATGGCCAGAAGATTGGCATCGACGCGGATATGATGGCGAAGTCGACCTCGAGGCAAGAGAAGATGAGGACTTCCGGGAGCCAAAAAGTGAAGTCGAACATGAGCAAAGTGTTATTGTACTTGAGACCGCTCCACAAGCGGAGAATTGCCATGAGTATGACGCTGCGATATGTCAGTACGCCATTGCCCACCGGGCGGGTCAAGTTACTTACACAGAGCCAAAAGCGAACAGACCAGTCATGGCAAGGACTTGCTTCCTGCTCAAGCCTGGCCTAAAGAACTCGGTGAGCGGTAACAAAAAGATGGCGAGATCGAAGATCATGTTGGATCCTGAAAAGGCAAACAAAGTGTTCTTCGCTTCGTACAGCGTGCGATAGCCAAAGCCGTAGCACTTGGCAGGGGGCACTCGTTGCTTATCCCAGAAGCCAGACACTGGAAAACATGGGACCCAAGCCATAAATGCGAAGGCGCACCCCCAGAGTGTGACAAGTGTGAGAAGCACTATGGTCGTCGTACGTCGGTAACCTTCGCGGAAGAGTCTCAGGTACTGGAACAGTAAGGACAACTTGACCAGCACAGCCGTCATTATGTAGGCAGCATTTGCAACATAAAACCACTTCATAGTCGTCGCTAGCGAGTCGAATATGTTGATGACATGCTTGCCGATTCCTGCATCGAACCCTAGAGTATGTGTTAGCGACATCGCAGCTGTTGCGATGGCTCCCGATGACGAACCTCCATAGAATGCGATGAGACCAATCAGCTTGAACACAGCAGCAGCGATGATGAAGACATCATCAAGGCCAGGATCACGAACGATCCGGAAGCGTGTGTGCAATCGAAACCCAACAGCTATCAAGCTCAAAACCTGTGAAATGAGCCTCGTGTGCAGGAAAAGATCCCCGTGTACTCATAGCTTACCTGGAAAGGCATGGTAGCGCCATATACGGTCTCTTTGCGATTTCCCAGTGGTGGACGAGCATTCGGATCCGGAGCGTCCTTCATCATGCTCACGATAAATGGGATGAACTCATCCAGGGCCGACATTGTTACATGGAATCCTGAGGTTGTCGTGGAATGTAGCAGAAAATTAGCATCCGCGAGGATATTCTCGCCGCGACGAGGGAAATTGTCGTGGTGAAACAATTTGCTTGCTTCTGCAAAAGCAAGTCATTGCAGTATATAGCGCAAACATCTCGAGCAAGGGGCCCATCGATCTACAAAGTAGTGGGTTAGCATAGTTGCTCTTCAGTATGCGAGTGTTCTTCGTTAGACAATGGATCTGAACCTACTGTTTGCAGAGAGCCTATGAAAGCGTTCGGTACCCATCCGGGTAGAGTCTGGAGCATTCGCGAAGATCGACGGCGGTGCGCCACAAACGAGCTACGGCTCATAGCCGTCTGGTGCGACGTCTACCACGAACTCTCTGCACCCTGATTGCGAACTTACGGGAAGCGGCTCGATAACCGAAGGTCATGATTTGCATGGAAGTTGGAGGAAGTTGGCCTTTCCGTGTCTCATCTTGACGGGATCGAAGGATGTAGAGAGCTTTAGTGATAACTTGAAACACGCGCTTGAACTTTCGCGACTACGACGTGCATTGTTCTTCAGGTGTTCGCTCAAGATCGATCGTGACTGCGGATGCAGTGATGCGCGATCTGCCGTTGTATGAATCGCCAAACCATGATATCTGCGGAGGAAGGTAGAGCGAAGTATCGCGGCATGCAAGCAATTTCCGCGCAGTGTAGAACAAGTTTTGCCATGCAGATTTCCATGTATGTGCCAGCCTTATATCGTTGCGCGATCTGTGAGGTCATGAGGGGCGTTGGAGTTCAGCACCCCGGCAGGCGAGCAACCCAGCTGTGCGGTGTGCTTGCCTCGTGAAAGTCGCGCCCGCCTGCTTTCTGGCTCCACAGCATCTTGCCAAGTCTGCTCTCTCCATAGTACAAAAGTACTCTTCAGTTGCAACAATCCTATAACGAAGATATCCACTTACAAACATCGTTGACCTTACCTCCTTCCATCCACTTGTGACTATGCGTTCTCACTAGTGAACGGACGAAGAGGAGATGAGTCTAATCGTATCAAAGTAGTGAGGGCAAAAAGGCTTAAGGAAGCGGCAGCTGAATGGCGAAATGATTGAGGTAAGATTGTCCTCCTCTTGGTACTTGGTTGAGATTGACCTCTGGACAGCTTCATCAAATGAACCGGCTTCGACAGCAACGCCCATAACCTGCCTGCGCATTCGAGCGTTGCATTGCGCCGCAGAGTGAGCACGATCTTGCAATAAATTCAATGGACCTACAAGTGAAGGACTTTGACTGAAGCAATCGCTTACACAACACGCCCATCATGTCGATAGCTTGCGAGGGAAGAATGTCGACATTGCCTCCTGTAGCGACTCAACAACGATCGAGGGCCACTGTCGCCCTTGAATCCGCCTCTTTCGGATGTCACAATTAGACGTAATGGTCGAACTTCGTCAAATTGAGAGACACAATACAGTGGTAATCCCTCAAGCAACCGTATTGATTTCAACACATCGCTCGCGCTGCTGGAGTCGGAAGACATGACTTTGCATGCCAGAGAAGGACGGATCGTCAGCTCCCACCCCCCACACGAGTCGATACCATATCACTCTGACAATCGGCGCTTGTAGTGTGTTTTCCGGGATACGAGACGCGCGGCGATTCTATTGGCGTCGTGTTGAAGGAGTACTCGTGCAGACGTGTCGGCTGCGGCGGCTACAGTAGTGTGTATTGGATACGTGACGACGCCGCACCATTCACAACAACAACAAGTCAACGAGTTGCTCCCACACAATTTGCGAGCGAACAATCCACTCCTCGTCGACGGCAGACGGACATGAACATGGCGTTGCTAAAGGCAGCATGGCGGCAAGCAGCTATCGATGCTAGTGGCTGCAGCCCCGCAAAACACCTCATTCCAGCACCGTCATAGTATTAGCTGGGGCGAACGCACGCCACTCCGGCCCGGAACTGTCAGCAAGCATAGCCACCATGTGAGGGCTATTTGGGAGAGTACCTGCAGCAACCCGAGGGAGACACGCGTCCCACACGCTATCCTTGCTGTTGCTCCTCAAAACACTCCATTTCCCGTCAACGCCGCTGCTTCAAGTGTTGCACTCGTTCTCGGCCAAGCTTCTTGACGTTTATACCAAGCATTGATTTGCGAAGCTTCCGCCTCCACTCGTTATCTGAGCGTCCATTCGTTATCGCGACACCATGAAGGCCTTCGGGAAGTGGGCGTGCGCTGCTGCCACCCTCGTCAGCGGGGTCACGGCGGCGAGCTACGATGATATCCCAGAGATTGAGGTCTATGGCCAGCACTTCTTCTATACGAACAATGGCACTCAATTGTATGCGCACATGTTTCGAGTTCGAGTGATACAGCCGACTGACAGAACATAGCTTGATGAAGGGAGTCGCATACCAGCAAAACTACTCTCCAAACGGCACTACGAGCTCTAATGCTCAATACACCGACCCACTCGCCGACGGGAATGCTTGTCGACGAGACATTCCTCTCCTTTCGCAGATCTATACCAATGTCATTCGAGTCTATGCGATTGACCCCACCAAAAACCACGACGACTGCATGGCACAGCTTGCGAGCGCTGGCATCTATGTGCTCGCAGATTTGGGCCAGCCCAAGGTATCGATCGAATCGGACAACCCAGAGTGGGACGTTACGCTGTACCAGCGATACACTGGCGTGGTGGATTCATTGTCAAAGTACAAGAACGTTATTGGTTTCTTTGCAGGCAATGAGAACGTCAGCTCCAACAACCAGACGTCGGCCGCAGCTTTTGTGAAGGCAGCAGTGCGCGATGTCAAGGGCTACATTGCAAACCAGAACTACCGCAGAACTCTGGGCGTGGGCTATGCTACAGCCGACGTGCCCAGCCGTGATGAGCTTGCACACTACTTTGCCTGTCAGCCCGGGGACCAAGGCAATAAGACTGCCATTGACTTCTGGGGCTACAATGTCTACTCGTGGTGCGGTGACAGCAACTACGCATCCTCCTCATACGGCGAGCGAGTCCAATTCTTCTCCAACTACCCTGTACCCGTCTTTTTCGCCGAGTACGGGTGCATCGAGGGTCTGTCCAGCCCGACCAGCCGTCCGTTCACCGAGGTCGAAGTCCTCTACGGCAACATGACCGGTGTCTTTTCTGGGGGTATCGTGTACGAATACTTCATGGGCGAGAACAACTACGGCTTAGTATCGCTCGTGAACAGCGCAAGCGCATCACCATACCCCGACTTCACTTCTCTGCAGAGCCAGCTAGCCAAGGTGACGCCTTCTCTTACGCAGCGCAGCGCTTACACACCATCCAATTCGGCCCCTGCTTGCCCCACGGTCGATTCCTCATGGGAGGCAAAAGCATCTCCACTGCCACCGCCAGTGAATCCTCAACTCTGTTCGTGTATGGCTGCTAGTCTCCAGTGCAACATCAAAGACACCAACGAAGACGATTACCAGTCGGTCTTCAACTACATCTGTAGCGCAGACTCGAAGTTCTGCAACGGCATCACGCGAAACGCCACAACTGGTACTTACGGTGGCTACTCCGGCTGCGACCCCAAGGACCAGCTCGCATTTGCCGCAAACCAGTACTACCTCGGGAATAATAAGCGCGCAGACGCATGCAGCTTCTCGGGCGTTGCGACCGTTCAGACCGCGCAGACTGCCAGCACCTGCGCTGCGTTGTTGAGCGCTGTTGGCTCAAACGGAAGCGGTATTCCTCCTACTGCTACTGGAAAGGGCACTGCGGGCGCGACTTCGTCGTCCAAGGCCGCTGCGGCGGGCACATACAGTCCCATGTTCTTTGCACACGGAAATGTTGCGATGGGTGCCTGGATCGCAGTTGCTGTGGGCAGTCTGATCGGCATGCTTGCGTTGTGAGTGTGGTTGGATATGCGAGAGGTGGTGTGAGTGCAGTTGAAGTTCAGGATAGCGATCGATCATCATTCCTTAGCAGTTTGAAAATTAGCATAGGATATTCAGTGGACAGACGAGTTTAGAATGAATTAATGTCAAATATAAGCATTGAGACGTATGCATTCTATCAACCGTTCACTCGCTCATACGATGCTTGTATCTGCAAGTAAGTAGTACATAAGAACCCCTGAACGACAGTCGACTAACACGATTGGCTAAGCATCATACGGCAGGACGTGTATAATAATACTATTCGACTTTATTTATCAATCACAAATTCATATATCATGCACAACAAAAGGAGACCCCAAATATGTATCCAGCCCAACGAACTTCCCCGCCCATTCCCAACTACGAGTACGTATATATCCTAAACCTCCCACACTCCCATTCCTTTATCTGTGCCCTTTCCCCCACCTCCGTCCTAATCATAAACCACCTCCCCCGTCCTCCGACTCCCCCTCCCCCACCCCCTGCGGCCCTCATGTTCCAGCGCCATTGCATTCCGCACCCGCACTTCCGCCATGTAAGTCATCTGCTCGGCGCTCATGGGCTTGAAGCCATTAGGGTCATGGCCGAAGCCGAACGCGCTGTGGATTGCGAAGCCGCAGGCGACGAGGAAGCCGGCGCCGAGGAGGATGAGGAGGATGATGAGCGCGGGAGGGAGCTCAAAACCCATGTTGTCGTCGCGCTTGAGGAGGTGCTGGATGTGGGTGGGTATTGGCGCCATGGTGTTGGTGATGTGTTTGTTATGTGTTGATTGTGTGTTTGTGTGTGTAGAGAAGGAGGTAGACTAGAGTCTCTGACGGTGGTGTAGTGGTTCGCTTGCGGGGGACTAGGTGGTGGAATGTGAAGGACGTGAAGGTCGGATACGTTCTTGCTGGGTAGCTTTGATGTAGCTCACTGACTCAGACGATTGTTGTTTGGTTTGGCGCTCTGAAGACTGTGTTCGTGGTCTGTTTAGAAAAGGAGAAGATGCAGTATCTGTCTGTCCACTAAAGTGTCTTCGGACTGTGAATGAATAGTTTGATAACAAACAAAACGAACGTGATGAGATGAAAAGGAAAGAGAAACACTCTCCAACTCTCAAGCACGAAAGAAATACCCAAGGCCCCAATACCCACATCAAGCCCATCCCTACTATGCTCAATACACACAGCGATGCGACCATGTGGAAGCACGGACCCTGCCTTCGTACATTTCCTTTCTTGCTTTAGCGGCCTCGCTGCACTCACGACATGATTGGTGCAACGACCCATGCAAGGAAAACGAGGGCCCCACTGCACCGGATTTAGCACGTAGCCAAGTATCGCTGCACGTGACTTAGCGAGCCAGCCAATCGTAATGCGTGCAGAGGGTGTAGGAGTGGAGCTGTTGTCGTGCGACTTGATGCGCCTTGACTATGGGCTTGTCTGTCCATGAGACTAGGGGTCAACGGCAGAAATTGAAGGAGCCGGTCAGCATTGAAGAGGTTAGTGGACCGGCGTTCGTGGTGTGGCTGTGGTTGTTCGTTCCGAGGACGAGAAGTCATCCTTGTTGGTCCGCCCATGCTGCAATATCGACTTGTTCCTGATCTCCAGATTCAACCTCATTGTCCATGTCTCGCTTGCTGATGGCAACCTCTTTCGTTCTTTGCGTTCTCTTCGAGGACAGGCGATGGTGAACGATCATTGCGCAGGCGTCAGTGACACAGCATGACGTCCACACGATGCTGAGAAACTTGATAAGTGGCATGGAGATGCTCAGGGCACTCGAGTGTCGAGATCTGAAGTCAGGTAGATGATAGCCAGGCTAGCATGGAGGTTTGTAAGGTCATGTTGAGCGACCAAAATGCCGCTACCAGAGTTGGAGCGCAGAGGGTTCACACGGTCGCGAAAGGTTACCAATCCAGAGAAACGTCTCCGCAGAGGTAAAATAAATTCTGGTCCCCAGGTGATATCCACAAGCCAAATTAATCAAATTTCGCACTCAAGTGAGAGACCTCTACTCCCCGTAATCGACTACGCCAGAACAGCCAACACCAGACGAAGACATGTCGCACTCGAACGAGCAGATCTCTGGAGCCGCAGAAAACGTGCAGTACCGCGTAATCCCAGCCGAAGAGATCACAGACGCGCAGTGGACCATCTGCACAGACACTTTCACCAAGCACTACGGCGTCTGGAGCTCCAAGATAACGTCCAGCATAGGTCCATGGACTCCAGGTAAGATCGCTCGTACGTCAAGCCGGCAGACAATATCTCACATTCGCAGGCGCCCGAATTACGAAGTCCACAAGCGAAATCAAAGCTCAAAGTCTTCCGAGCGGCGCAGCCAACTTTCTTGCAACCGCCATGGCCAGCGACAAGATACCGGCCGAACCGATCGCACATTGTTTCGTTAGCCAGTGGATGCATGGCGGTGCGCGGGTATGGTGGATTACGCAGCTGGTTGTGAGGTCGCAATACAGGAATCAGAAGCATGCTACGAGGGTGAGTGACATTTCCTGCGGATGGTTCGGCAGGAACTAATATCGTGTAGATGCTCGAAGAGTTCGCAGTGCACCACAACATCGGAAAGGAGCATGATGTACGAGACGTCGTCGGCGTGCTTAACGCGCACCCCTTTACAATATGTGTTGTGCTGCGCGTGTTTGGTCAGGGCATCGAGCATTCGACTCTGCGGCGAGACTCGGGTGCTGGCGGGGTTGATGGTTCTGTGCCGATGCTCGAGCGTCCACAGTGTGCGGCTTTGCTGGAGAGTGCGCCTATTGAGTATGTGCGAAAGGCGAGGATGCACGCAGAGACGTGGTCTGCACTTACGGGCTTCTACGTGGACCATACTGAGCCAGAGAGGGCGCGGCAGAAGGTGTGTGTCAGAGTTGGAGGCAGCGAGGGCTTCTTCAAGGAACTGGAGGAGGGACACGAGTACTTGTGTGTCGTAAATAGTGGGCATGCTAAAGAGCTCCGAGCGTCATCAGCAGAAATTAAACAATTGTAGTTAAAAATAGCAGATGCAGAATCGTGACTTGGCGAGTGCTCGGGTGAATGCAGGGCAGGAGTGCTCAAGAGAAAGGCACGTGTTGAAAGCCAGTCTAGTTGATTTCCTTCGCGAATGGAGCACAAAGAATTGCACTGCTTTTCAAAGGCCGTAATTATGCACCTGTATTGGATATCATTTTTGTCGCGTACGACTCAATACATACAGAACCAAAGATGCACTTTTCCCAAGGAAACCCAGTCTATTAACCCAGCTACTGTATCCTACACAAGCAGACTCAAAAGAGTCCAGTATTCACCCCACGCTATGCAAGTATTCACATTTACAAAGCGAAAGCAGCGAAGGCGAAGACGACGGACAGAGCCATGGCCATCGAGTTCACAATGGAGACGGACGAGCCGGCAGCACCGCCAGTCGCCTGGGCAAGGCCAGAGCTGGAGGTAGGGCTACCGCTACCGGCACCGTTTGGTGCAGCAGCTCCGCTGGATTGAGCACCACCGGTGGGGCTAGCGCTGCCAGTGGAGTTGTTGCTGCTTCCAGAGGGGGAAGTGCTGTTGGAGCTGCCGCTGGGAGTGGCCTTGGAAGATGGGAGCTGGACGTTGCTGGGGCAGCTGAGGTCGTAGCGGGGAGTGGTGCTCAGGTTGTCGGTGATGGCGAACTTGACCTTGTTCTCGGGGTTGGCGTCACGGAGAGTGTACCAGAAAACGTTCTTCTTGCCGAAAAGCGCGCAACCGACGGTCTTCCAGTACTTCTCGGCGTTGTCGACGGAGGCTTCGGCGACACCGAAAGAAGGGCCACTATACATATCGTTAGCACAGCGAGTCCTTGGCTGCGAATCATTGCACGGATGGACTTACGAGTATGCCCAGCCAGTCTCGGTGATCCAGACGTCCTTGCCGCCGGAAACACCCTCAGTGGCGGAGAGAGCGCTGGCAAGAAGGCCACCAGCCGCAGAGATCTGGTTGTCGCGCTCGGCCTCGTAGAAGGGGAAAGCGTTGACAGCGAGGAAGTCGACCTCATCGATGACAGCCTTGTTGGAGGAGTTGACCCATGCGGTCCAGGTGTCGACGTGGGTGACCTTGATGTTGGCAAGGGGACCGCCCTTGAGCTTGTTGCGGGTGTCCTTGATGAACTTGACAATGTTCTCAGCGTTGTTGCCGACACCAGACTTGTTCCTGATACCGGGCTCGGACACACGGTACAGATCCTCGCTACCGATGGAGATACCGACGACGAGATCGGCAAGCTTGGAGCCATATGTCTTCAGGGCAGACTGCAGAGCGGCGAGCTCGTTGTCGATGTTGTCGGTGCCCGAGGCCCAGACACCGAGGAGCAGCTTGGTGTTGGTGGAGACGGCGGCTCCGAAAGCAGAGATGGGGGTGTTGGTGGTGCCAGCCTGGATGTTCGAGTACAGGCGGATGGTGTTGAAGCTGCCGGGGGCGCCCTGGAGCGACTTGGCCGTCTTGAACTCCTTCTCGAAGTCCTGCTGGGTCTTCGCCTCACCCTTGTCCGTGGTAGCTCCAGCGTTGAAGCCAAGGACAACGCTGTTCTGGGCAGCCGCGCTGCTGATGGTGGCCGCCGCGACGGCGAGGAGGGCGGTGAAACGCATGGTGCAGAAAAGTTGTTGAGGGAGCGACTGTGGGAAGTGATAGAGATACTTGAAAGATTAGAATAAAGAAGCTGGTAAAGAGTGTGGTCGTGAAAACACGAAGAGTGGTGAAGGAGAGATGGATGGGCTTCGACGACAAGACAAGCTATCAATCAACGCTCTCACCTCATGCACACCCCCGTACCCGTGATTTAATTGCGGGCATGGGGAACGAACGAACCCCCTTGATTGGTCGCGGATGACGCAGCGGTCCGCGCACAAGAGTCAGCTTGCCGTTATGGCGCCGTGCATTCTGCCCCTGACTGGTGTTTACGTGGCTCAGCCACCCATTGAATTTGTTCCTGAAACGGCGCCTTGGCCCCTGCATCATTCATTCGTGCACATCAAACAACAGTCCCAATGCGACTCAGCGCAACTGTGCCGCCGGCCGCTCTTTTGCTCATCGTTATTTGGGGTCTGACATCATAACAAGAGACAAGACATTCCATCTTAGAGTCATGTTATGCTGTGTTACATTTTGTCTCTCAGCGCGCCACATCGTTCCACAAAGCACGCGCCTGGAGCCATTGCACTCAACAGTTCACCACAAATAGAAGAGTCGAGACTTTTGCGAGTCATTGTGTTGCCGCAAATGTCAACGATTCTTTTTATTTACTGATTCGTGATGGGTGTCGGTAGTGAGCTTTCGTATTACGCAAAGACAGCGAAAGTCATCATTGACACTCTGTGAAGGACACCATTCATTTATTTTTTGGGATATTTCCTCAGCTGTTGTCAATGCTAGATAAAAAAAGGTCCGTCAACAGATGCGAAATGCACCAGAAGGCGACCCGGGCAGACGCAGATGCTGAAGCACGTCAGAACGCGCAGACTCGATCGCGCACCGAAGCTACCGCAACAGCTGCTCGTGGTCAAGCCCAGAAACACCGATGCCAACTCCAGTCGTCCTTTACCACATTGCAGGTCTTGTAGATGAAGCTCGCGGCAGTACCACATGCAGAGTGGTGCCGCATCTCGTCTTGTGCGAAGCGCTGATTTTGAAGCACTTATGGCCTTGAAGAACGCGATCTCCATAGCCTTCCAGAACACGCATACAACAAACCGCAGTTGTCCTGCGATGTCGTGAGGTATTCTTCCGAGGTCCTCGTCCTTGAATGTTTCTGTGCGGGCAGCGAGACCGGCATAGAACTGGGTCATGAACGCATCTCGAGTAGGTTCCGACATGGTTTCTCAAATAGTGGAAAGCTTCAGGACTTGGCTGCATCCGTACTCGATCGCGCAGTAGGTGGCGGTATTCGATGCTGAATATGTCGATCAATTTGTTCTGCAACTGCAAGTGATCGAGCATCCTGGCCAGATGGTATGCTTTGACCAGATTCAGCATAGGATCAATACCGCGGGTCAACTGTTCAAGGGGATTCCATACTCCCAGTGGCATATAGGCTAGGAATACATTCTGTCTGAGGTATTGCAATACTGTCTTGAACACATCAGGGTCGACGTTCAAGATTTTCGCTCCAGCGCAGAGTTGTCCTCGCAATATTAGTACGGCTTCCAGAACTGCTTGAGATATGTGAATTGTCTTGACATATGGGCGTCTTCCTATCTGCACATCTATGCCTCCGGCGCGAGCCCTGAGAAATCAATCAGCATGCAAGTATTGCGTAGAACGAACTACTGACCGTGCCCCTATAGACAGCTGGTATAGCCAAGGGACATTTGATGGGAAAACCTCGCGTATGAAGTTAAGCATGTCGATGCTGGTATTAGTGCTCGAGAATGCTGATGCAGCAAGAAGGTTTCAGGATACAGAAAGCGAAGACTTTTCAATCGAAGTAAAAAGAACATCATTTTGAAGCATCGCTAGTTCAGGGTATTGTTGACTGGCTTTACCATAGAGCAGTCCTTTTCGATGCCAGTTACCTCAAAATAGGTTGGCTCCGCCTGACGCTACCTACCGTAAAACTCGAAAACGAAACCATCGTGCGAGTTTATATGAATAAACTACAATAGTCAAAGTTTGATTTGGGCTCAAATCATCATGCAAGCTTTGAATACAGATTCAGACCTATTTGAGTCGTGATGAGTGAATGTTGTGGCATCCTTGCAGGCGACCGAGAAGGGTTGCGACGCTCGGACCACTCGCTAACTGAACTAGCGGGCCGACGCGAACCTGAGATTCGCATGGTCCTGGTCTCTCGATAACACGGCACGTTCACCAAAAGGATGCTATTATCGAAGACGAGCGGACTCGTTTCCCGCTTAGGCGTGACCACGAAGAGGAGAACGATTCAGGTCTCTTTCCAGCCTGTCAACCATATCTGGAGATATGCACAAACGCGATGTCAGCACAACAGACCACGCAGATTGCCACAGCGGGTTCAACATCCAGGAGATCTTCCGCAAGAACATCCCATAGCACCAGAAGATGTCTCAGATGAAGCCCTTGCGAAATCACAGTTATTAAGAACGAGGGTCCGCTACGTTTACCCAGCGATATGGGCGCTGATTGTCTCCGGTGGCATATTCACAGGCCTTGCCTATTTGCAAGCAAAACAAGAGCTGAAGCCTAAGAACTCCAGATGGCTCGAAGCATCTCAATGGACCATGCAAAGACGTGGACCACCAGATCTGACACAAATGTGGGAGAGCGTCGATCCCATCTCAAAAGTCAGCTACGGAATCATTGCAGCCAATAGTGCGATTCACATGAGCAGTTTGTTGCTGCCACAATATTGGGATTTGCTCTGGCACGTACCGGCGCGAAACGTCAATTACACTCTCTTGACATCGGTTTTTGTGCACTCCGGTCCAATGCATTTGTTCGTCAACATGTATGCCACATACAACTTTCTCCTCCCCGTTGGCTACTCTCGCGCTTTCGAGGGCAAACCAAACCATGTGCTATCCTTCTTTCTTGCGACCGGTGTCCTCTCAAGTTTCGCGCAGCACTGGGCAACCTTGATAGCTACACAAAAGCGACAAATACCCGAGATTTACATCCGATGTGGTGGTGCCAGTGGAGCGCTCTTGGCTATCCTCGGTGTGTTCTGCATGGAGTATCCGCACGCAGGTCTAGGCATAATTTTCCTGCCTTTTCACTTCGAGGCTCAGTACGTGTTGCCAGCTGTCATGCTTTTTGACTTCGTTGGGATGGTCCGTGGATATTCATTCGTCAATTTTGGTCATGCGGTATGTGTGCTTCAGCCGCTGAGATATCTATACTGACTAGCAGCAGGCACATCTTTCTGGCACACTTCTCGGAGTTGCATACTCATACTTCGATGGAAAGAACAACGTCTGGAATCCGCTCGTACAATTCTGGAAGCGCAGACTGAGCCAGCAGTAGCGCCAGTATCAGACTTTACAATGTTAGACTTCATGGGACACGGAAACAGCTTGCAGTCTACTCAGCTCACTACCACTGATACCACAATGACTCAAGCTTGGTTTGGAACGCTGAAATCCCGAGAAGGGAATGCTTTTACCACACGGAAAACCAACGCCTGTGCTGTCAACCAGATCTCCACTCGGTTGTGGTTAAAAAAGTCGGTGATGGCGATGTGAAAGAGGGAAGGGAAACGGACTATCTCAGCTCAACAGAATCTCGTCTGCTAGTATCCTACGGGATCAGACTGAATATCAGGTCTCAACACCTTAGCAGTCGCTGAAAGGCGTGGCGTGTACCCCATTCAGAACGCCTCTCAGATCCGAAGGATACGCGCGGGAATATGTATACTATCATGCAATATTATATCTCAACAGCTTCGAGTTGAGTTAGTGAGAGTTGCCAAATGTGACATTTCCACTTTCATCAGGAAGATCGATTGCGATAGACCATGCCGTGGTACAGTGCACAACCGACCAATCAGAATCATGGCAATCGAAACCCCGCCAACGACCCCACGCGACTCCAAAAGTTCCGCGTGTCGCAAACCTCCGCCCTTTGAGACACGCAAAGCATGTCTTCACTGAACGCATTAGCGCAGCTGCCAGCTGGTAAGCCTTGTAAATCCCGTTGTGGTCGCGCATTGTTAATCATACTATAGAGCTGTTGCTCATCTGGCACAACCACCGCATTTCACTACTTTTTTCTGCGGTCGCGCTCGCAGTATTTGTGCGCCTTGCCCTATACGCCCGCCGACAACGACAGAAGGTCTCGGCCTCACCTGTACCTGGTTCGCCGGTCGAAAAGAAAGCTGTGGAACTTAGGCCAGAATGGCTCCCAGAAAACACAACAATTGACACGTCCACTTTGAACGTGGATGATCATGCAGAGGATGTCACAGGCGCGGTAGCTACCGTCGCTAAAGTGAAGAAAGGACCTAAGACGGTCAAGGGCAACAAAATACCAAAAAAGTCATTGGTCCCAGCACCTAGCTTCGACCACAAGACCGACAAGATACAGCCTGTCGTCTTCTTCCAGTCGCTGTCTGGATCCACTGAACGTTACGCCACGGACTTCGCAAAAGTGCTCACCGAGTGGACTACCGGCTGCGACCAATCGCCATCGTTTCTCGAGCCTCAATCGTACGACATCTCATACATCGAATACGATGACTACTTCATAAGCCCACCAAAGCTCGAAGCCAACGTCAAGCAGTTCTACATCATACTCCTGCCTACCTACAACATCGATACTGTGCTAGACAACTTCCTCGAGAACCTGCAAGAAACACACAACGATTTCAGAATCGACACTGCGCCTTTGAGATCGCTACTCGGATACTCGGTGTTTGGTTTTGGAGACAAGGAAGGATGGCCAACGGAAGAGGAGGGCTTTTGCAGCCAGGCAAGAGAAGTGGACAAGTGGATGGCCAGGTTGACGGGCAGGAAACGAGCATACCCGTTAGGCATGGGAGACACAAAGGCAGACGCTGCAGACAGGCTTCAAGAATGGCGTTTGGGTGTGCAAGAGGCGCTCGTCGAAATTGCTGAGGGTCGAGGTCTGGGAGATGGCGTGCCAGGCAGCGGAGATCCTGCAGAGAGCGACGAGGAGGAGGACGTAGAAGACAACAACGGTCAAAGTCCAAGGGTTGACGAGATTGAAGAGCTTGGTTCTATGGTCGACAACGACACATCAACACCCATCCCAGTCGACTTCACCAACTACAAGTCAAAGTCAAAGCCACTCATCAAGTCAACGGCAGCTCCGAAAGAGATGGTACCCACAACTTCACCGACACACGCTGCACTGACCAAACAAGGATACTCGATCATTGGTAGTCATTCTGGCGTTAAGATCTGCCGATGGACGAAGTCGGCCCTCCGAGGACGCGGATCATGCTACAAATACTCCTTCTACGGCATCGCCTCCCATCTCTGCATGGAAGCAACTCCATCCCTCTCATGCTCGAACAAGTGCGTCTTCTGCTGGCGGCACGGCACCAACCCAGTCGGCACAACCTGGCGGTGGATCACAGATGCCCCTGACCTCATCTTCGACGGCATCACAGCCGCGCATTACAAAAAGATCAAAATGATGAAAGGCGTGCCCGGCGTGCGCGCCGAACGCTTCGCCGAAGCCATGCGCATCCGCCACTGCGCACTCAGTCTCGTCGGCGAACCCATCTTCTACCCACACATCAACGAGCTCCTCAACATCATGCACAGCAACCGCATCTCCACCTTCCTCGTCTGCAACGCCCAACACCCAGCCCAACTCGCCTCCCTCGTCCCCGTAACCCAACTCTACGTCTCCATCGACGCCTCGAACAAGGAAAGTCTCCGCAAAATCGACCGGCCCCTCCACCGCGACTTCTGGGAACGTTTCTGCGCATGTCTCGACATCCTGCGAAACCGGCGCTACGAGCAACGCACCGTCTTCCGCCTCACGCTCGTCAAAGGCTTCAACATGGCGGAAGAAGTGCGAGGGTACGCTGATCTCGTCGAACGAGCTCTGCCCTGCTTCGTCGAAGTCAAGGGCGTGACGTACTGCGGGACCAGCGCCGCCGGCTCAGCTGGCCTGACGATGCAGAACGTCCCCTTCTATGAAGAAGTCGCTGAATTCGTCACCGAGCTTGAGAAGGAGCTGAATTCGCGCGGATTGACGTATGGCATTGGGGCGGAGCACGCGCATTCGTGCTGTGTGCTGCTTGCGGATAAGACGCGGTTCAGGCCGAATGGGAAGTGGGCGACGAGGATTGACTTTGAGCGGTTCTTCGACTTATATGAAGGCAAGGTGCAGGGGACGAGGATGGAGGATGGGAAAGTCGTGGGGTGGAGGCCGGAGGATTATGTGGGCGAGGAGACGCCTGAGTGGGCGCTTTGGGGCAATGGAGGGTTTGATCCGAGGGATCAGAGGGTGTACAGGAAAGGGAAAGGCCCCAAGGTTGAGGAGGTTGAGGAGATTGTGCCGATTAAGGAGAAGGTGAAGAACGAGGCGTTGGAGTTCTAGCTTCGATTAGGGGACTGATTGTGATAATGGACATGTGAACTGAAATGTATCGATGTATGTCTTTCACAAGCTTTCTAACATCCTCCAGCCTTGAGAATATTACACACGCCTCAATCACAACATACAACGATGAGTACGCAAATGTAATTGTCCGCAACTCAAAGATATGAAAATTAAAATGTCATGTCATTATGCATCATGTCACAGTCTATGAAAAGAAAATACAAGTATTATGTCCTCTTTCCCTGCACCAAAAAGGATAAATGGACTCCCCTCAACATCAGTGATCAAAAGGCTCCATAAGCTCATTCCCCAACACAGTCTCAATGAACCCCTCATTCGCGGTAGTATGGCACCAAGGCTTGAGCTCCATCTCCTCGACCATAGTCTCAGCAAAGCACGAAGACCACTCTTTGCGCGGGAACGCCCTCACAACATTTGCGATTGTGGCCTTGGAGATGAGGTGCGGGTTGAGGCCGACGTTGTCTGTGGAGTGGTCGAGTAGTTAGTGTATATGTACGTGAGTTATATATCGCGTGTAATTTTATGAGAAATGCTAAGATTGATGATGGGACATTGGTGAGGATTGCGGAGGGGAGGCTAGTAGATTGTGGAACATGTTTGCTTCATCTTGGGAATCTCCTAGGCGCTGCTGGGACAGTCGATGGGCGATGGGATTCCATCTGCCCCTGAAAAGCAGTGCGAGCTCGCCCTCTTCACCCAAGAGGCGACAAGTCCTTAGTGAGTCCTATCCTCGATCGCCTTATTGGCCGTTACTTTTCTGCGCGACATTTTGCTTCTGGTGGAGACGCTCCGAGTACACAGCCTTCGCGCCAAGATGGCGGTTGAGACCGGCTACCTCCGGGTCCGAGACGTGCTTGTGGTGGCGGCCAAGCAGGCAGATGGCTTTACCAGCTCGTTGGAGAAGAAAAAATCAATGGTGGATCAATATTGGACGTGGTCGATCCCATGGGTGAGGAGGAGGCTGTGTGTTGTGGTCGCGTCGTTGTTCGGGAAGGTCGAGATGCAGCCAGTGGGGACACGACGTTTCCACTCGCCCGCTTGTGGAAAGGTACCCGCTGCATGGAATTTAGGGGCGGTGATCTGCGAACTGCTACCGTGTGGAGGCAAAATGCAACTCCCAAGCTGCAGAGCAAGAATTATCGGCTCGTCGGTTGCAGCTCGTGATTTTGCCTCGGTGGTGTAGGAGATGCTCTATGACGTCGCAGGCTGTCTGGATAAAGAAGTCGCGCCGGACTAGCTCCATCTACGGCTTTATGCAAGCGTGCCTTCCAGGACGACACCATACCAAGATGCTTCAAAATGGACTTGGATCAAGTTCTGGCAGGCAATAAGGTCCGATTCCGGAGTCGCCCACAAGGCAAAGCGAATATGATGCGTCACACATTGTCCGCGTGTAGCGCGGCTGTGTAATAAATGATTCTGAATCAGATGCGAGAAAAGAGAAGAGGCAACTTACCAAATACAGTGCTCAATTGGATTAACATTCCCAGGCTGGTCAAGGTGCCGGTCTCACCCAGGTCAGCATGACGGATGATAGCCTCGCTGACGGCTTCGGCCTGGTCTGCTGGCGCGCCATTGTCTCGCAGAAACCCCAAAGCCTTAAATGCGCCATAATATTCGAAAGACATGTGCGTGCCATGTATGTTCTCTGCAGTAGTGCCGACGTCGTGGAGCAGGCACGTCAGGTAATATGTCTCAAGCAGAGGCGACAGATGCGGAAAGTGGGTCTGCACAATTGCATATCCTGGCTACGGTCAGCAAACTGTATGCTTGTGGACAGCAATCTAAGCGAGTCCACTCGAGGTGAGTCTTGTCATCAATACTGCTGATGGAGATGCGTATATGGATCATGATGCGAGTTAGTGTAGAGTATGACATACCGTAGTACCAAACTCGCATGCTGTGATTGAAGGTCTTTTCGGGCAACTTCTCCTTCGCGAAAGCGCAAGTCGCTTTCGCAACATCGCTGCTGGGCGGCTTGGCTTCCTGGACCGCAAGTTCGGCCTGCTTATTCTTGTCCACATCTGCAAGACTTTTCGTGAAACTGCGTGGCACAGCGGTCCACCCATTGGCGGAAAGCTCAGCGTCCTTCGGTGTCGGAGACATGTCCTTCAGTACGACCTGCTACGGATGGGAGGGACTTTGAATGATCGACCTAATTTGAGCACGGCAAATGGCACTCCGAAGTTGGTGGCACCCGGATGTTTGGTACTCTCCGTGCTGGAGAGGTTCGAATATAGAATGCGATGACCCGATTTGGTCACACAACAAAACGTAGACCTGTTCCTAGGCCCAGCGGGACGATCTTAAGGTCTGGGGCCAATATGCAGGTACAATCGAATTAGGGCGGGATGTAAAGATAGTTTCTTTGGGGGCCAAAAGATCTCGAAATCGAACCCTTACTGTGAGCCTCGAGGAATACGCAAGCGGTGGAAGGCTTGAATTGGCACAATTCGATGGTATTTTCCTGCTCTACAAAGCGAAATAACCACAGGCTTTGTACTGCTGATTGTGGCATCAAAATTCCTCCTTTTGGACCAAAGGCGTATGTCAAAAGTGGCCAGACACATGCCGACACCCAACCTCAGTCAGCATGGTTGCGGCAGACATTTTGTCCAATCGTAATTATCGCTTTTATGGAGGTGTCGACGCGATGGGTCAAAGGGCGCGCTGAGTAAAATGTAGCATTGGAAGTACAATGGAGAAATGGGACGGACAAAATCCTTGCTTTCGAGTGGGCGTTAATTGGCTCAGTCGATGGCGAGGCGCTTAGTAAACGCTGTTCTACACCTTGCGAACATGCTGCACCATAATCAACGGACATGGGAGTGAGTCGGAAATAGACCAGATCTTTTGTCGGTAAATTCGGCCCTTTCTTTCGCATTGCAATCCTGTGGGATGAAGGTTTTGGTTGAGACTGAGCTCGAGTTTGCAAAGAAAGCCTACTCTTGTCAAGCAGAGCGTCTCCAATGGTACTACAACAGCACGATGGCGATGACGTGCAGTGACATACAACACGTGAGCGCAAGCTTACTCGCAAGCGCCTGCGACTATGGTACGTCGTTGCCGCGGTCACTGAAGAGGTCATCTTTGATCTGAAAGCAATCATGACCCGACGTTTGTCCAATCGCGCATTTGCATGCTCACGGCTGCGCGCCACCACGCCCGTCGGAATGCACCACACTCTAAATCATCAATATGACGGCATAATGCACAGCGATGCTAAGAGCGGGCTTGCTCCATGTCCGCATTGAGATAGTGGTCGGACCACGAGGACTTCAATCTGCGTGAATTTCAAGAAATTAGGCCTGAGGTCGGGAGAGCGTGGCATGCTTGAAAGTCCTCTGACGCACATGCGATCGAAGCAAGTCTCCGCCCTGGCCACCAAGCGGAGGCCAAGCTTTAGGGTGCTTGGCCAGCCGATGTTGACGTCTTGTCTGGTTGCGATGCGGGTCTGGTGATCGCCAGGTACGCCAAAATCAAGGAGCGGTGGACACAGAAACAGCTGGCGACAGGTGATGGTTCAATCAGTACACCTGATGGTGTTGAATTCGGTAGCAGTCCGGTCGAGGCTGTGTTGGCAGCACCGAGCAAGCGTGGCGCTCTGTTGATTTGAGAAGCGCAATTGCAAGAGGCGACCAGTCGGACCTACAAGACCATGGTGTTGAAGCTTGGCTGGCGAAAAGAAAGCTGGAGGCGGGATCGGTGAATTCAGGAGTCGGCTCAGGGCTGCCAGTTGTCGACTACAGCTGCGATATAACGCCCTGTGGTGGGTGCACCGCTTGGCCTCATATAACTTGCCCCGTTCGGCGAGAAGGCCCTCATTGGGTGTGCATCTGTGCGGAACGAGCCTTGTGGCCTTGTGCGACCACAGCGGTTGTCTAGGGCACCACATGGCACCGCGCTGCTCGTTGATGGGCAGGCCCACGACCACGCTGCTGAGGGCGAACAACGCAGCCAGCTGCAGCGTTATGTACAGCGTGCTTGGCGGCCAGTGAGGTGTGCATATGAAACGCCGCTCCGGGGTTGTTTTCAAGTGGCTTCTGGACGCGAGGGGACGAATGCAGGCTAAGAAAGGCCGCAGCCTACACAGCCTCCTTGCCAAGTGCCTACACCACTGTACGTCGATCGCAGCAGGACGGGCTGCGTCCGCGCTCGGGGCATGCCATAATCTGCCCGCATCCCTGGACCAGTCGTCTGCAACCTGAGTCTCTTGTTCAACAGCGGTCGAGGCCCTTTTGTGTGCTCCGTTCTTGAACCTCCCTACTCGAATGCTCTTTGAGACCCGACTACGCCCTCTCGAGCATTGGACGCGCATGAGCTTGCTGCGCCTGCACACAGCCTCACTGTGAAGCCCTCGCCTGCTGCTCTCGACCATTCCCACTCCCCATTGTCCAGCTCATCAAGGCATCGGCCGGCCATCTGCCTCCTTCCAAGGACCCAATGCCCGACGGTAAGTGCTCTCTCGCGCTGGCCGGTGAATGGCACACGCGCCTCTCTCCAGCTTGAATGGACGTGGCGGTGCTGGTGCATTCGTCCACAGCAGCGCTGCAAACGAAGCGTGAATGCGTACCCTCACGGAGACTGACTGGGGTCCATCTAGCCCTACACCCTACCGTGGTATAATCTCGAAGCCCTACACCTCCGTCTGGCTCCTTCCGCTCTCTTGCACCAACGACGCAGCTACCTGCTCAACCGACTAGCAGCACAGCCCCCAAACTCGCCTCCAGCCTGATCACCATAATTCGCATGCTCTATCCGCATGCAGTACTCGTAGCCTTCACCGGAATATCTCACCACAATATTCCTTCGCTTCTGCCAGCCTGAGGGCACAGCCGCAGTCCTCCCTTTGCCTGACCAGTAGCAGCTCACGAGCTCATCAGGCGCCCACAACACCATGGCCAACGACAACGCGCCCACAGCGCCCTCTGAGGGGCGAAAACGCGCTCCAACTATTACCATCGACACGTCCGCCGTCAACCCTCACGACACAAACATGACCGATTCGGTACCGCTCGGGCACCTGCAAGACACCCGGCCCTCTACACGCCCTAATACAGACGATAACGTGTCGCCCACACAAGCGAGGCAGTCGCCGCAAGAGCTCCGCAATGCAAACTCATTCGAAAGTAGTGCCAGCAGGCCGACGTCACCGCATAATGTGTCCTCGCCAGCGCAAGCCTGGAATGGCTCGAGCTTCCTCGCAGTTCCTGGCGCGAGATCGCGCGGCAATTCTATGGACTCTACTACAGAAAACGGCGCCGAGTCGAACTCTAGTGCAACCTACGTGACATCAAATCGGGGCGACATACCGCAGCATGAGATGGGCCCTACTGAAGTTTTAGACGCAAGAGAAGCACTTAGGCCCGATCCTGGAACCGAGCATGAATTCGAAGTCGAGAACAACAAGTTTGCCTTCTCTCCAGGACAACTTGGAAAACTATACAACCCAAAGAGTTTAGGTGCTTTCCACGCGCTAGGAGGCCTTCAAGGTATAGAGAAAGGTCTGAGAACCGACAGAAAAGCGGGTCTCAGCCTCGATGAGCAGACCCTTGACGGTGCCGTCAGTTTCGAGGAAGCCACTATGACCAGTAGCAAGGGATCGCCCAAGTCTTCCCCGGATGAGGGTGTTCACCGCTCCGACTCCCCTCGCGAGAGTGGCGATGGCGCTTTCGCAGACCGCAAACGTGTATTCAGCGACAACCGCCTACCTGTCCGGAAACCAAAGAATATCTTCCAATTGGCCTGGATAGCTTACAACGATAAAGTTCTCCTTCTTTTGACCGCTGCTGCCGTCATTTCGCTAGCACTTGGCTTGTACCAGACCTTTGGCGTCGCGCATGAGCCAGGCGAACCGAAAGTTGAATGGATTGAAGGTGTCGCAATTATCGTTGCCATCGCCATCGTCGTCATAGTGGGAGCCGCCAACGATTGGCAAAAGGAGCGACAGTTCGTCAAGTTGAACAAGAAAAAGGACGACCGAACCATCAAAGTGATCCGGTCTGGCCAACTGCGCGAAATCTCGGTCTACGATATTTTTGTCGGAGATGTCGTCAACCTGGAAGCCGGCGACATGATTCCTGTTGACGGTATTCTCATTCAGGGCCACGGTATCAAATGCGACGAGTCTTCTGCCACCGGTGAATCTGATCTCCTCAAGAAGACAGCTGGAGATGAAGCTTTCCGTGCGATAGAAAAGCACGAAAACCTTAAGAAGATCGATCCGTTCATCCTGTCAGGCGCAAAGGTTTCCGAGGGCGTGGGCACATTCCTCGTCACCGCAACTGGTGTTCACTCAAGCTATGGAAAGACCATGATGTCCCTGCGCGAAGACAGCGAAGTCACTCCACTTCAGTCTAAGCTCAACGTTCTGGCCACCTACATCGCCAAGCTTGGTGGAGCTGCAGCCCTTCTTCTCTTCGTTGTCCTCTTCATTGAGTTCCTCGTTCGTCTCAAGGGCAACGATGCACCTCCAGCTCAAAAGGGCCAAAACTTCCTCAACATCCTCATCGTCGCAATCACAGTCGTCGTTGTTGCTGTTCCTGAAGGTCTCCCTCTCGCTGTCACCCTCGCGCTGGCTTTTGCCACAACACGTATGCTCAAGGACAACAATCTCGTTCGCTTGCTTCGGTCTTGCGAGACAATGGGAAATGCAACGACTATCTGTTCAGACAAAACCGGTACTCTGACCCAGAACAAGATGACCGTTGTCGCTGGCACCTTGGGCACGGCTCTGCGTTTTGGCGACAGTAATCTGAAAGCTTCTGATGCATCGCAGCCAATCGATGATGGCACCAAGGGCAAGAATGTCGAGTCGCCTGTTGAGAGCCCCAACGATGTTTCAGCCACAGAATTTGTCAACACAATCAACAACGATGTCAAAGACCTCCTCGAACAGTCCATCATCCAGAACACTACGGCTTTCGAAGGCGAGGCTGGAGGTCCTGATCCATTTGTTGGCTCAAAGACTGAGACTGCACTCCTCAGCTTCGCCCGTGACCACCTCGGCATGGGAAATGTAGCACAGGAACGCTCAAACGCAAACATTGTCCAGGTCATTCCGTTCGATTCCTCTATCAAGTGCTCTGGAGTTGTTGCAAAACTCAAGGACGGGCGCTACCGTCTGTACGTCAAGGGTGCATCTGAGATCCTGCTCGGCAAGTGCGACAAGATTGTTACAGACGCATCCAAGGAGCTGATCAACGCTCCTCTGACTGGAGACAACCGGGAAACATTGGAACATGTCATCACTGCCTATGCATCTCGTTCGTTGCGCACTATCGGTCTTGTGTACCGCGACTTCGAAAGCTGGCCTCCACGAGATGCGCGCAAGAACGAGGATGATGCAAACCTGGCCGTTTTCGAGGATGTCTTCAAGAACATGAGCTTTCTCGCCGTTGTTGGTATCCAAGATCCTCTGCGACCCAGCGTGCGTGAGGCTGTAAAAGACTGTCAACACGCCGGCGTATATGTCCGCATGGTAACTGGTGACAACGTTCTCACTGCTAAGGCTATTGCTGAGGACTGCGGCATTCTTGTACCCGGAGGAGTTGTCATGGAGGGCCCCACTTTCCGAAAGCTTTCGAAGCGGGACATGGACGCCGTCATTCCCAAGCTCTGCGTCCTTGCCCGTTCGAGCCCTGAGGACAAACGCAAGCTCGTCAAGCGTCTTAAAGAGCTCGGTGAGACTGTTGCTGTGACAGGTGACGGTACCAACGACGCACCAGCTCTCAAGACTGCTGATGTTGGTTTCTCCATGGGCATCGCAGGTACAGAGGTCGCCAAGGAGGCCTCTGCTATCATCCTGATGGACGACAACTTTGCTTCCATCGTCAAGGCCTTGCTCTGGGGACGCGCTGTAAACGATGCCGTCAAGAAGTTCTTGCAGTTCCAAATCACCGTCAACATCACTGCTGTCATCCTTACCTTCGTTTCTGCCGTCTCTAGCGAGGACCAGACCTCCGTCCTCACCGCCGTCCAACTTCTCTGGGTCAATCTCATCATGGACACATTTGCCGCGCTCGCCCTTGCCACCGACCCGCCTACACGAAGCCTTCTCGACCGCAAGCCAGATCCCAAATCTGCTCCACTCATTACATTGCGAATGTGGAAGATGATCATCGGCCAGGCAATCTACCAACTTGTGGTTACCTTCATCCTGTACTTCGCTGGCGAGTCGATTCTTTCGTACCACAGTGATCGCGAGAGGGAACAGCTACCGGCTCTTGTCTTCAATGTATTCGTCTGGATGCAGATCTTCAACGCTCTGAACAACCGCCGCCTTGACAACCACTTCAACGTTTTCGAGGGCATCACACACAACTGGTTTTTCATCATAATTCTGCTGATTATGATCGGCGGACAGACTATGATTATCTTTGTTGGAGGTGTCGCATTCAAGGTCACCCGCCTGAATGGAGCTCAGTGGGGCTACTCAATAGTTTTGGGTTTCCTCTCGCTACCCGTTGGCATGATCGTGCGGTTGATACCAGACGAGCTCGTTCGCAAATGTGTTCCTAGCTTCTTCACGCGCAAGCGTACTCCAGAACTTGTGGTGTCTGACGAGGACTACCAATGGAACCAGGGCCTGCTTGAGATCCGTGACGAACTCGCTTTCATCAAGCGAGTGCGTGGTGGACGTCTCAGCAACCTCCGCTTCAAGATGCAGCACCCCAAGGAAGCCTTCACACGATCCCGCTCTAGTCAATCACTGCCGGGCACCCCTAACAATGGACCGCAAACTGACAACGAGCACTCGCCCGCACCGCCTACGCCGAACAGCAGGCGACGAGGCAGGTCTCGGTCAAACTCTGCCTTTGGCCCCGCTGCTGTCATGGCGGGTATCGTTGCTGGCAGTATCGGTGGTTGGTCGCCAATCGACCGCGCCGGCGGCGACAACGACTCTCTCCGCTTCAGCCCCAACGCGCGCAAGGAGGACCTCGAAGCGCAAGAAGGCATCGAAGTCCACCCCGACACAAAGTCAACAGACCCCATCCTCGCACCCGAGCCCAGCGAGTACCGCGGGCCACCAAGCCAGAACATGGAGACGACGCCTGAATTCAATGTCGGACCATTTGCGCGTCGCGGGTCAACGGACAAGAAGAGCACTGGCGCCTAAGCGATTGTTTTCCTCTTTTTTCTCTTTGTTCCGAACCACACACCTACCTAGATACCACTACACTACCACGCAGCATTGCTTAATTCCTCATTTTTGTTTCTTTTCGTTTCTTTCCTTTTAGTCACAGGCGAGGCTTCCGTGTCACTGTTTGTAACAACTCTTGTTCCAGCAAGAAGTAGCACTACTGGCGTTCGAGGAGTTTAGCGCACAGGTCAGGTCAGGTCAGCCGTGTACATAAACTTTTTTTTGGATACGGGGGAAGATGAAAAGCCTTCGCTCACTTACTCACTCGCTCGCTACTTGTCTTATCATCAACCGACATACATGTCCACCCCCTTTTTTAGTACAACAACGCTACAGAGCTGGCGAGGCTGGCTTTGTGCTTCTTTTCTGGTGGGAGAGTGAGGGGCTGGGTCTGGGTCTGAGTCTGGGGAGCGGGGAACTATGCGGTGTGAGTGGGTAGTCTTGTTACTTTGCAGGCTGAGAATGTGAATGAAAAAAATTGTTAAAATCATGTCATGGGCTTTGTTTGCAGTGAGTGGTGCATGTGATATCAATTCAGCACAGGAATTATGTTGTGGTGATGCAGTGAAGTGTCGTTGATCGTGAGAATCCGTTTCATGTCTATCGTACTCTATCTGGTGGATGAATGATGTGTTATGAAAATGATATGTGAGTGATGTGAAGATGGCATGAAAGACATGATCAGCCGCTCACTGTATGTTTCACATCATAAACCCTCGCGGGCCCCTTAGGACTCCATATTCACCACCCAACGCCATTCGCTGTGATCCATACCGTTACCATTACCTTTACTCCGAACAAGGCGCATCTCAAAACACGCTCTCGACACGAGGAGAACACAGACGCCTCGCCTGCACTAAAAGTCTCCCAACCGCTCAAGGGTGCGGTCCAAATGCGCCAGTGTCGCCTGATGCATCAGCCGGCCCGCTTCCTCGACTTTCTGCCTCTTGAGCACGGCTTCGGGGTGTTCCTCAACGTTCTCGACACGCTTGCGCTTCGAGCTCCTGTCTTCGTCCTCCTTGGAGGGCCAGAAGCGATGCGGCGCCCTCTCCACATCTTTGATGTGGTCATCTGTAATCTGGCCTTCCTCGCGCTCCTGGTCGGCGACGGCCGGGTGCGTCGTCGCAAGCTTTAGCGGCTCCTTGTCGAGGCGGTAGAAAACACGCTGGACGAACTTGGTGCGTCCGCGTTTGCGGGTGGATATGTACCGGAGAGAGGACGAGGTGAAGGGGAAGTAGTTGCCGAAAAGGCCGAAGTCGCCATTTCGGTCTTCCGTCTCCAGCATGTCCCAGCGCGCATCGGTGAGGAGGTTGTACAGATCGCTCTTGCCCCAGTCTTCGTAGATGTCGTTGGGTATGTCGGCGGTGAGTTTCTTGAGGTTCTTGAACTGGCCGGCGTAGCGCTTCCAGAAGCGTCGCCAGCCGATCATTTCGCGCTGCATGAGGAGTTTCTCAGCTGGGGTGGGACGCTTGGTCGCGCGAAGCCAGCCTGAGACGCCGGGGACGTCGACGGGATACTGGATCGTGAGTTCGTCGACTAGTTCCGCGATCGCTGTGAGGTTGAAAGAGGCTTGGGTGGGAAGGAGAACCTCGTGTTTATTCTCGTCTTCGCCAACGAATGCCTTGAAGTCGCCAAAATAGAGGGATCCGTCGAGACCCGAAGATGGACATGTGTTTGTGCGGTCGCCTATCGATACGCGTATAGGTATGTTCAGCTTGCGGAGTGTTGCCACCATGGTGTGTATGCGTGTCAGTACGTCTGCCTTGGGAAGGAAGGTTCTATTAGCCTCGAGGTTCGCCGGGAACACGTCGCACATCATGTTGTCCCATGCAAGTATGGGTTTCCAGTTGCACTTCTGAGCCAGCCAGCGGAGCGCATTCTGCACCTCTTGGTTGGAGACGGGGTCGGTGTGGGCAGTGTTCTGCGGCTGTGGTGGGTGAATGAAAGGATTCCGTCGCTGCATGACGTTGACGAGGTGGAATGGGTGTAGTGTGATGTTCTGTAGAGTGTCGATGGGCCTGATGTTGATGCGGGGGTACTTCTTCGAGATGGCTTGTAGACTCTGCAGCAAGTCCTCGAAAGACGCCCCGACTCCTTGGACGACGTTGTTGCCGAGCACCATGTGGTCGCGCGAGCAGGCTTCGTACGACTTGTCGTCAAAAGACTCCTCCTCTTCGCGGTGGTGGCCCCCTTGGGTTATCCGGTATGGTATGGGACCTATCACGTCTCTATCGCGACGGTCCTCCATCCAGCTAGACAGGCCAATCTCGACGTCGGTCAGCCGTGACCACGGAGTGGCGTCGGTCGCGAACAGCGATCTGTAGGGGGCGTAGTCGTGGATGCGCATCTTGGTCATGCTGCTGGGGCAGTATTGCTCGATGCCGTCTACGAGACAACACACGCGCTGGTGCACTTCCCATTCATTCCATGTACTGCGCCTGATATTAGCCCATGTCATATATCAGTCTCATTCTTCAACTCACTGGAACCCTGAGTAGCGCTCGCGGATGGCCAGCAGCTTCAACTTCTTGCACAGGGGGAAGATGATCTTGGCGACAGATCCGCCGTCTCGCCGCCGCGACAGTCTGAACTTCTGCTTGAAGCGGTAGTCGTTGTACGAGTAGCTGTACTCGACGCGCGAGTGGGCAGTGTAGTCGGCCCAGTTGGCGACCTCGAGCTCTTCGAGGCGGCCAAACAGCTTGGGACAGGCTTCCGCCATCATCTTCCACGTCCACGTCTCTTCCGGGGTCCACACAAAGTCCTTGATGGCGGAGATGTCGAGACAAGTCAGCGAGGGCAGGTGCTCCTCTATCCAGCGAAAGTCGTCTATGCTGGCCCAGTGGGACATGGCGAGCTTGTGCACATAGTTGCGATTGGCGTCGGTGATGCTGTCCTTGAAGCTCTGCCAGCGGATCACGCCAATGCTGCGGTACTTCCAGTCGCCCAGCCTGATGTCGCGCACGTCGTTGAGGGTAATGGGGTAGCGGTATAGCGACTGGTTGACGGTGATGCTGCTCGACATGCCCTTGCACAGGCGCTTGAGGCTCCAGGCGGCGCTGCCATCGAGGTGGTCCATCACACACTTGAAGATGTCATCGGGCAGCTTGAGCAGGGGGCTGTTCGCATTGGCGGCGGTGCTGGCGGCTCTGGGCTTGGGCATGTTGAGGGGGTCGAAGGCCATGGGGCTGCAGTCGCGGCTGCTGTCCGAGTCCTGTGCTGAGGGAGAAGCGGGCGCCATTTCGAGAAGGGCGAAGAGACTGGCCGAGTGGGCGAAGCTCATGGGTGAGAGAGAGATCAGTGGAGTAGCAAACACGCTCACGCTCACGTCGCACAAGGGAGGGCAGAAGGCCGGCGCCGGGAGGGTGCCTGGGCTCGTGCAGGTGATTTACTTCATGGGCGGGGTGGTGAATGCAGCTCCAGGGCACACAAAAGCCCGGTAATAGTCCCTCCGCAGTGAAGGAGAGCAGTGCAAGGCCAGGTAAGCGCAGCCGCTGTAG
>QVXC01000072.1:0-105162 GCA_003501895.1 Phaeosphaeria sp. A1 3.1a
GCATGGCCTGCTTACGCTGACCCATGGGTGGTGGTGGAGGCGGCGAGGGCATCCGTTCTCTGTCGCGGCGTCCCATGTTTGTGGTATGTATCAATGTCGAGGTTTGTATGCAGTCAGGTACGGCGGAGGCAGCGACACTTAAAGCTCTCCCCACCTGGAACTGGCTGTAGCCTGACCGCCCTGTCACACGCTAATGCCTCAGTCCGGTGAGGTCATCGCCCCAAATAAGCCCACCCTCTTAGCGCAGCCTCTGATTTCGGTGGGTCCGAGACTGCATTGGAACGCTCTCGCTGCGTGGCACTGCGACACTGGCAACATTTGGGCTGTGGCCATGCACGCTGCGATCATCGCGCATCTCCCCGCACTGTGAGCGCGGGATGTGGTGCTGATCAGGGTCTGCTGGCGGAAATTTATTCGATGGAACATCGCGGCGGGCGAAATGAACATGCAGCGAAAAATGAAATAGTGAAGAAATTTCATGTCATTCCTGCGACTACATTGTCACGCATCGACATGTTCCACGCGGGTTGGGAGTCAAGCGACTGTGGACGGTGGACTGCATCAGGCGGCAAATTCGAGACTCATGACCAAGCGTTCAGCTCGAATGCTCCGACTGCGCCACACCAGCCACACTTGCTGTCACAAGTCCAGCGGACTCGCCCGACGTGTGATTGGAATGTCCTCGGATTCCACATCCGCATTTCTTATCAACTGTATGGATGCCTGCAAAGTAACATGGCTCAGTAGCAAATCAAGGCCGACGTGGCCAGCCATGTGATAACGAATGAAGTCGGATGTTACTAGGAGCCATTGCAACATGGAAAGTCATGGTCGTCTCACGAGAGGGCGTGTCTGTCATCCCTCCACCATGCATAATTACTATAATGTATTTCTTCACAGTCTCAAATCACTGCACAATGTGAGAAAGCTGTAAATCCGTCCGCGGTGATAGGCGGACATAAAAAAGGCTTAGCGCTCTTCTGGAGGTTTCCACCCACCACACGTCATATATACCGACGCATTCCACTTCAAACATCAACCATCGTGTTGCCATCGTCCTGAATATCGCAAACAGCACCACAGCACACCATGGCGTTTCTCCTAAGGAGGCCGTTCACCATAACGGCAACGCTCAAGCAGGCCGGCCCGCGATGGTCGCAGTCGCAAGGCATCACCGTCCGCGCATTCCACAACACGCCACTCAAGCAGCACCCGCACTTCTTCAAGAACAAGGCACCGTCAGTCTCGACGTCGAATAATATCTCCAAGTTCCGCCAGACCTTCCGCCGCTCGTACCAGCAGACTGCCTACAACCCCGCCGCGCAGGGAGACTTGCGCCAGCGATTGCTCTATGGAGCAGGTATCTTCGGCGCCACTCTTCTGGGTATCAACCTCATCTTCAACCGCGAGACCCGTGAGGATGGCGGCATGCCTCCTTTTGAACGCGCCTATCTGAACGACACTTTCCTACACACCGGACTCGGCGTTGGTATCATCGGTATCGCTGCGCGCGCACTGCACATGAACGGATGGAGCTTCCGTCTCATGAGCGCGAATCCATGGGTGGTTCTCGGTGTCGGTCTCGTAGGCAGCATTGGAACCATGTACGGCACGATGGCGACCGACCCAAGGAAGTAAGTACATCCAAGTATTTCGACATAGACATAGCAAGTTCATTATACTAACACCCCACAGCTACGTCCAAAAGTACGCCCTCTGGTCCGCCTTCAACGTCACCCAAGCCCTCCTCCTCTCCCCGCTCTTCTTCATGAACCCCGCCATCCTCGCCCGCGCCGGTCTCTACACTGCTGGTCTCATGGGCTCACTCGCCTTCGTCGGCGCCACCGCCAAAACCGACAAGTACATGTACCTCGGTGGCCCACTGCTCGCCGGTGTCGCCATCGTCGCCCTCTCTGGCTTTGCCCCTCTAGTCCTCCCCGCTACCGCCACACGCACACTCATGATGACCGAGAACCTCTGGCTCTACGGCGGACTAGCAGTCTTCGGCGGCTTCACGCTGTACGACGTGCAAAAGGTGCTCCACCACGCCCGCATGGCTGAACAGGGCTTGATCCCAAAGGACCCGGTGAATGAGGCTATCCACCTCGAGTTGGACTTTATCAACATCTTCGTGCGCATGGTTCAAATCTTGGCGATGAGCCAGAATAGGCGCAAGTAGAGAAACCATGAAGATGTGAGCGTTGGAAAAGAAGTTTCATAGTAGCTTGTCATGAGTCGTTTGGATCGAGCTTTGTATACTATTCTCCACTTTAAAGTATCTGGTACCAAAAACAATTGAAAATATTCTCATCATAAACATGTTTTCTGTACTGTGATGCTTTTTTATCGCGCCCCAGTGACGTGCTCAGCACTGTGTTTTCGACTCGAATGATGGAGCTGACTCATCCCTTTGGGGTGAAATAATAGTGAAGTCACTCGGATCTACTCAGCGTTACTGCAACGAATTACAGATGAAGAATGGTTCCTTGGATTGTCAGCAAGTACGAAGGAGCTGGTTTCTAGCGACGCACCGCACTAGCTGCAACCTGAGATATTCTACGCCTTCTAGGAGTACTACAATAGTGTATTATTTAGATAATAGAATATTGCGTATAGGGTAAGTTAGATATTATATAAAATTATGTTGATGGACCTCCTAGAAGAGTCGTAAGAATTCAGACCCCGTGTGCGGTGCATCACCCAAAATCAGCTCCTTCGTAACTTGGCTTAAGAAGATCATCTTGCTTCATAAGCAGTGGTCAGTGAACTTCTCGAGAAGTAGTGAACCTTTAGATTTTGCATATAATAATGTATCCATCGCCGTACTCCCACCACCTGCCGCCCTCTTCTAATTACCGCCCGCCATGCTACCATGGAATACTCTTTCCCACTAATGCGCCCAAAGGCACTCTTCAAAGCACCCAAAGCAAGTTCCCGCCTCGCTCAAAATGCATACATACATACATATATACAAAAGCTAAGAATACTCAATCGCAAAACTCAATATGTTGTAAAACTCCCATTTCCCGTACAAAGAAGTTCCATCAACGCATCAAGACCACCATGGCCTCACATCCACACCCAGACATCACTCCCTTGCGAAAGCCGCCTCTAACGACTTCCTCTCCTCTCACCAGGTGGTGGCGGTCCAGGAACCATGACCTTGAACGGCTGCTCCCTGCTCACGCCCAGCGGCGCAGGTGCGTATGGACTGTAATGCTGCGGGCCCAGCGCTGAGGGCGCGGGAGCTAATGGAGGCGGACCGTTTCTCTGTCCGCTGCTCTTCGGTCTACTCGCCGGACTCTGCGGTCCGTACGGACTGGGGTAATTCGGTGGTGGCTGCGGCTGCAGAGGGGCGGGAGCGAGTGCACGAGAGCCATATGCTGAGCCTCCTAGTGGCGGGGGGCCGGAGAAGGGATATGAGCCAGAGGGGAGGGCGGCGAGGGGCGAGTATTGGAGCATCATTGGGTGTGGAGGTGGAGGTGCGGCGGCGTACATGTAGAGGGGTGAAGGGGCGGTTAGAGGTGGAGGTTGGCTGTGGTGTAGGCTGTATGGGTCTGGAGGAGGGTGTTGGTGGTTGTGTTCGCTGTACGCAAGTGAAGGGCGGCGATGATCTTCAGATGGCGTTGCTGAGGATGGGACGCCCACTGCAGAGCCAATTGTCGAAGTTCTGCCTCTCTTGCTGTGAGGAGAACCAGACCTGGAATCGGGACCTTTGGACGGTGTTCCGTTCTTCTCATCCTGCTCCTTTTGTCGTGCCTTGCGCTCCGCCCACCAAATGGTCATAGACTGGCTGCGCTTCTCGCTCTTGACGCGGGGCTTTCTCCTTGACCCAGAAGGACTCCCGTCATCCACATAATTGCCGGTGTACTGGCTCAGCGGTGCCGTGCTCATATATGCGTCCGGCGTGTGAGACATGTCCGATTGCGAAGCGACAACCTCCTGCGCAGTAGAAGGCTGCTGCGTAGCTTGGAAGACCGTCTCAGCAGAGTTTGGGACCACCGAGACGGGCTCAGAGAGAGGTGCAGGATCAACAAGGGAGAACTGACCTTGGCCTTCACTCATAGACTGCAAGGCTGGTGGTGGAGCGTTTGGGCCATGAGCTGACGGCACTGGCACATCAGCCTCAACAGGCTTCTTGCGCGGGCCTTTCTTGATACCAAAGTCGCTGCGTCGTGCCGTGTTCTTACTCCCTGCTGGACGACCGCGCTTGACGTTGGTATCGGAGTACTCATCTGCGTCCATGGCTGACGACTCTTCGTCGCCAGAACTTGGTACTAGGGAGGCCTCGCGCATCTCTTGTATACGCTGATGCAACAGGTTGCTAGCCGCTACCCTCGCTCGCTTGGTCGGCCTATTCTCCGGTTCTGGAGTCTCTGATGCGGTCTTTGAAAATCTGCTCACACCCTTCTTGCGTGCACCTCCCCAGCCGTTGTGTTTCTTTGGCGTGGTGGTACCTGTGCCGGGTGCTGCATCACTACCATCAAATTTGCGGGTGGCCCTTCTTTGACGTTTTGATGGTCGGCCATCTTCATCCTCTTCTCCCTCTTCCTCGCTCGCCGGAGCAGACTCCAGCATATCACGGTTGCGGCGGGTGCGCAGTTCTCGACCCCCACTCTTTTCAGCGCCCGGTCGTTGTCCCCATGGATCTTGGTTCTCAGGCAGTTTCTTTAAATCGTACGTATATCCATATAAGTCAGCCTCCTTCATCGCCTCGAAAACGTCAGTTGCCATTGGGATACGACCACCATTACAAGCTTTCTTGGCAGGATGCATATGAGGCGCAGTCTGTGTATCAAGTAAGCACGGAACCTTGACCAAAGCATCGCATTCTTACCCTAGCATCCAACATAAGATACTGATCCTGCCACTCTTGAAGTATCCTTTGAGTGTTTTCTGCCAACGCATAGAGACTTTCTGTACTTCGTTGCGACGCTGGGTACTTCGTAAGCGTAGCAATAACCTCTTGCACGTCAACCATGGGCTTGAATCGCTTCTGGAGGAGATAATCCGCCCTATCTTCGCATTCGGCTTCGGGGGGTATTGGTACGCCTTCTATCCAAGGCTCGGGAAGATCTGAGTCAGATAAGATATCATCTTCCGGACGTAGCAAGGCAGGCACAGCCGACTCCGCTGGGGTTGAGGCCATATCTCGCGGCGTGCGAGATGCGGACTGTGATAATGATATCTTCGGTACCGGGAGGGCTTTGGCGACTTTGATAGTCGATGCTGTGTCAGATTTCGGGGCAGAACCTGCGATAGAGTCGTGCGGACCCGGCTGAGATGAAGACTTGGGTGAGACAGAACCTCTCTGCAATTCTTTGTCATCATCATCGCCAGAATCATCCGCTATTGCATTGTCATTCTCGTCGTCTGAATCGTCGGCCTCTCCCATCGGCTCGTCCTCGTTGAATGCCGAATCAAGCTTAGCGCCATAATTAGACGAGTCCTGATTGGTCGAGTCGTCATCGTCTTCTTCGGTAAGGCGGATTCTGGGAGCAGTATTACGAGCAGTTCTTGCGCGCGCAGGAGAAGAGGCTCTATTGAGAGATCCTCTCGGGCGTCCTCCTCGTCCTCGTCCTCGGCCTCTGCCTCCTCGACCGCGACCACCACGACTGCCGCGGCCGCCGCGACCGCGACCTCTAGGGGCTGAGTGCGCCACAGGTTCGTCTTCAACTTCACTCTCAGCGCTTTCTGACTGCGTATCTGGATCCTGTTCTTGGAGCGGTAGATCAAGCTGTGGTAATGATGAGACGACACTCTTGCGCTCTTTCGGCAATTTGCCATGGTGCTTCTTGAGTCCATTGAAGAATTCAGGCGTCAGGCCAAAGACCATGAATAAAGGCTCTTCATATGAAGCATACACCTCGGGAGCAACCTCAAATGACCGCCCCGAGATGTTGGATGCTGAGCGAGTAGTCTTCCTGGTCGTGGTAGGACTTAGTTTGGTAGGGCTTGGTTTTGGCAGTTCAAATTCTGGTTCCTCGTGTTTGGACGGGGCTGACTTTGCTCCCCGAGCTGTCCGAGCGCGCGTGGGCGTAACATCTTGCAGAGAATTGCGCCTTTGCGATGACCGCGCCGGCTGATTCCGCGGCGGAGGCATTGCATAGATACAATAGATCCGAATGAAAAAGAAGCGCCCGAGACAGTGTGATTGAAGAAAGTGATTGATGACTTTGAGTAGATTCCCAGGGCGGCGTAGCGCGAATGGTAAGCCCGTTGGGGCGATGGAAAAAGGTGCAACGACAAAGACGCAAGCAAAGAGAGAAGGGTAGCGGGCAAGTCGCGCAAGATGGCGATGATCAGATTCAAGGAAAAGAAGCCGTGTCTAGGGGATACTGGGGCTCTGGCAGGTGTGGTGATGTTTGTCTCGTGTTCGTGGCTGCTCCTGCAAAAGGAAGCACAGGGCAAGGCACCGCGAGCAGCAGCCAATCGCTGACTCGTGCCGCATGCCGTCTAACCTAACCACAACAATGCTGAAGCTAGGAGCTGCTCTCTATTGTGTTGTACAGTGCCCTAGCTGCGCATATCCGACCCACGGAGGGTGAAGGTCGCACAGCAGCACCACCTCTCTCACCCACACCCGGTCCGCACAGTCTGCAGCCACCATGCCGCCCAAGACGGTCGAAGAACAGCTGGCCGAGCTGGAAATGGAGGCCGAGGCTCCAGCGCCGCCGCCGCCCAAGAAGTCGGCCAAGGCCCCGCGACAGAAGTACGAGCAGGACACGGATGCACTCAAGGAGCTCGAGGAGCTGGAGGCACTCGAGAAGTTCCAGCGCCCTGCCAGCCGTCCCAACACGCCCAAGGTGGCACCCTCGTCCACCGCCTCAAGCAACCGCCGCACTGCTGGAGTTGTGACGCCCTCGTCGACTGCATCTGCCCGCACCAGCGAAGACAAGGCCGCCCCGCCACGCCGGTCGGGCGAGAGTGCCAGGTCGTTCCACCAGAGCTTTGCGCCTACCGAGGAAGAGCAGCCCTTGAAGCCCGCGCCCCAGCCCGCAGAGGCCAAGCAGGGCGGGGGGTCGTGGTGGGGAGGGGGATGGGGCGGCATCATCTCCCAGGCCACCGAAGCTGCCAACGCCGCAAAGAAGCAGGCCGAAGCAGCCTACCAGGAGATTCAGAAGAACCAAGAAGCACAGCGTTGGGCAGAGCAGGTGCGCGGCAACGTTGGCGCCCTGCGTGGGATTGGTACGGTGGACTGCATACCGGTACGAAAAACATATATGCTAACGTAGCTACAGGAGACGAGCTGCAGAAGCGTGCTCTGCCAACATTCACCAACATCCTCCACACCCTCGCCCCGCCCATCTCGCAGCATGAACGCCTCCAGATCCACATCACTCACGACCTCGTCGGCTACCCCTCGCTCGACCCCATTATCTACCAGACTTTTGCGTCGGTCATGGCCCAGGTGGAAGGCGGCGATTTGATGGTGATTCAGCGAGGCTCCGAGTCTACGCAGCGCAATTCCGTCGATGGCTACAGAGGTGGAGGTGGTGGTTGGAACGACGGCCCCTGGTGGCGCGAAACAGGAAAGCGGGATCTGAGCGCGGTCAAAGGGCTCGTTGAAGGCACAAAGCTGGCACGAGTAAGTGCAGAGGCCTATGCGAACGACTTCTTCACCGCACGTGGTGGTGTCGAGCAAGCCGCACAGCAGGCGACTGAGGTCCTGAGCGAGACGAATCCTGTCCGGAGCAGTGACATCTTCCTCGCCATTCAGGCCCTCAGCTATGCTGCGCAAGGCGACCTTTTCGCAAGCTCATCCTCGGAAGAGAAGAGCGAGGTCCAGGAGCCAAAGGAAGACGACGAGCAGGTCGCATTCGCCGTATACCTGCACGACCCTATCCACGGCATCAGTTTCAAGGCGGTCAGCCAGCCCTTCCCCGCCAAGTGGGCTGAGTGGCTGGACGCGCCTGTGGCTGCGGGAGGCGTTGATGAGGAGGTACAGATGCCGACTGAAATCCGACAGATAATCGAGACGGGTGGAGTTGACCCCCGTGAGTGGGTATCTGAGTGGATGGAGGAGACTATCAACCTAAGCGTGGGCATCGTCGCACAGCGATACGTAGCGCGAAGGATGGGTGTGGGTGAGGGCGGGTTGGGCAGAGGAAAGGCACGGGAAGCAGTAGTCGAAGCAGGTGGCGGCGAAGCTGCGAGGGCAGGCATTATTTGAGGAATTCGAACACGATATCATTGTTGGCGCAACGGAGTTGCTAGGAGTTTAGACACATTCCCAGCCTGCGAACAGGGCTTTGGTGCACAATTACGTCTTTTCCAGCTGATCATTGTACCTCAGTACTTCATTGTGGTCCTTCCTTCAGACCATCTCTCCAAGCCCGCTTCGGTTCCACCAAGTGGATTATTCCCATCGATTGCCAAATCCATCCATTCTTAGTACTGGTCATGGTGCTTCCCTCGACAGGACTTTCGCGATGGTTGGTCGAGCAGCTGGGGTATGGGCTTCGTAGTATGTATCGATTGACCGTGGAGCATTTCTAGCAGCCACATTCAAGTCGTCTTCTTGCCATCCTTCTTGCCCTCCTTCTTGTCCTTCTTTCCGCCCTTCAACATCTCAAGATGCCCAGCCTTCTCCGCCAACAGCCTCTCGGTCTGACCAACCAGACCAGCAGCGCTCTTCTTCTTGATCTTGTTCTGCGAGATGAGCGCCGGCTTCTTCGGCTTGATCACACGTGTGCCCCGCTGCGGTAGTGCCTTCCTACTGCCTGTCAGCATGTCTCGTCGCAAATATTCTGGCGCATGCGCAAGACTGGCGGCGACGGGAAAACTCACTTCTTGGGAGCAGCCGGCTTCGACTTGGTCTTGACCGCGCCTTGAGCCATCGTGGAGACTACACACACTATCCGTCCGTAGAGTGAGGCGCAGTATCTGCGTGCGTGACGTCGGGACAAGAGGCGGCGGTGATGTTTGGACTTTTCCGCATGCGCTCGAATCTTTTGCAGAGGCTTGGCGCCGCTGTAGACACTAAGCCACCCGCAGTCCTAGTCTTTGCGGGGGGGGATTGACATTTAGCCATCTCAACTTCGACGGCGCCACGCTCCATGAGCCCGAGGACCCGTCCCAGCGCACTTGCAAACCAATCTCACCGCGATGTACAGACGGTGCGAAGCTCGAATTATGTTGAAACATAATTGTTTGTCGCTGTAATCGTCCGGAAGAATTTCGTCACCGTCTCCGGACCCAGCCAACACCAGGGTTGCCCACGACGGCACCATGCAGCATACTTTGCATCCCCAGCATCGTCACTTCGCGTGGAGAGGTCGAACATCGCTGCATGGACCCGGCCCCACGGCCAAGCCATCCTTCTAGAAAGATCCTCCGCAATGCAGCCTGGGCCACCGTTGTAGATCGCACTTTAGCCATAGAGTATATCCGGTCGTACGCAGCTAACCCTCGTATCGGACCGTCCTGCGCGTGGTTGTCGGTGCAGTTGTTCCTGGAAAACAAATGACGAGCAGGTGCTAGCCATGGATTAGGGGTGTAATCATCTCGACTAGGTTGTTCAGGGTATGGACGGAGTGTACATCATCTGCAGCCGCTGCTCATCATATATAAATCGTGAAGCCATGCCCATTGTGATGTGAAGTCAGGTAGGCTTGCTCGGGCAACTTCAACTCCAAGAATCGAACATTGGGCCATATAGTATCCACTATGGAGCTCTTGTCTCGCACCGCCGTCGGCTTTCTGTCGCTGTCGGCAGCCCTCGCTGGCACTGCTTCTGCCATTGAGGCGTTCAGAGCGCCGACTGTTGCATTTACTGCTGGTAATGGAACGCTACTCGCCTCTCGCTCATCTCCAGTCAACATCCATGCCGATGCTGCGGATTGGCCTGGTGTGCTCCGTGCCGCACACGACCTCGCCATCGACTTTGGACGTGTCACTGGCATGAACGGTACCCTTACTGCATCTGGAACGGCAAAGGCAAACGCTTCTGTCATCTTCAATGTTACTGGCATCAACAACGATTGGTCTGTTGGATCCAGTGGAAATGGCTCCTCCGCTACTACGGGCGCTGGTAACATCATTGTCGGCACCATTGGCAACTCGAGTCTGATTGATGGCATGATCGCCAGCGGCCAGCTCGACGTCAGCGCTATCGAGGGCCAATGGGAGACCTATGTGAGCACATTCGTAGAGAATGTTGGCAATGGCACAGGAGCTGCCCTTGTCATTGCTGGTAAGCTAGCGACCCATAGCTGAAGATGTCAATTTTTTAATCGTACGCAGGAAGCGATCGCCGAGGTGCTATCTACGGAATCTACGACGTCTCGGAGCAGATTGGCGTCTCGCCATGGCACTGGATGGCGGACGTCCCTGTCCACTCTCATGAGTCAATCTACGCCCTGAAAACTACCAAGACCTCGAAGACTCCCACCGTCAAATACAGAGGTTTCTTCATCAATGACGAAGCCCCTGCTCTGACCGGTTGGGCGAACAAGATCTACCCCAAGTCACCATATGGCGTAGCCTTCGGAGCTGGTTTCTACCAGCACGTCTTCGAGCTCATTCTGAGGTCAAAGGGTAACTACCTCTGGCCAGCTATGTGGAACGGCATGTTCAACGTCGATGATGCCCGCAATCAGCCGCTTGCCGATGCTTTTGGTGTTGTGATGGGAACTTCGCACACTGAGCCAATGGTCCGCGCTACCCAGGAATGGAGCAAGATTGCCAAAGGTACCGAGAAGGGATGGTCATGGGAAACGAACAACAAGACTCTATACGACTTTTTCACAGAGGGTGCTCGGCGTGCCGCGCCCTACGAGAATGTCGTCACCGTTGGTATGCGCGGTTACCACGACACCGCTGCGTCGGCCGATGTGCGTACTGAAGTTCTCGAGGCTGTTGTCAACGCTCAGCAAGAGATCCTGACTGATGTCTACGGTAATGCCTCGCAGGTCCCTCAGATGTGGTGTCTGTACAAGGAGGTGCAGGACTACTTCGAGGCAGGCATGCAAGTGCCAGATTGGGTCACCCTCCTTTGGACCGAAGACAACTGGCAAAACATCCGTCGTCTTCCCGTTGGCGACGAGAAGAAGAGATCCGGTGGAGCTGGTGTCTACTACCACTTCGACTACGTGGGTGATTCGCGTAACTACAAGTGGCTTGACACTATCCAGCTGCAGAAGACCTACGAGCAAATGAAGCTCGCCAAGGACCGTGAGGCTGACCGCATCTGGATCGTCAACGTCGGTGACATCAAGCCTAGCGAGATAGCCCTCAGTCATTGGTTCGACATCGCTTACGATATGGACGCTTATGATGAGACGTCTGTCCCAGAGTGGACTCACGACTGGGCAGTCCGCAACTTCGGCGAGGAGCACGCGGAGGCTATCGCGGAGGTTGTCGACGAATACGGTAGCTTGGCCAACATGCGCAAGTTCGAGTGGATCGAGCCTTCATCTTTCAGCATTCACAACTACGAGGAAGCAGATGGTATCCTCGCGCGCTGGATGAGCATCGCCGAGAAGGCACAAGCAGTCAGTGACGCGCTTCCCGAATCATACTTTCCCGGCTTCTACCAGTGCGTTCTTCACCGCGTACTTGCTGGTGCCAACTTTGTCGATCTTCAGATCGCTGGAGCGAGGAACATCGTCTACGCTCAGATGGGCAGGAACAGCGCCAACAGGTGGATGCAGCATGTCATTGATGCTATGAACAAGGACCACAACCTGACCAGGATATATCACACCTTGCTGAACGGCAAGTGGGACCACATGATGGACCAGACTCATATTGGCTACCAAGGATACTGGTAAGATGTTCTGTTTCCATCTCAAAGCGGTGATACTAATGACTCTACAGGCAACAACCCATGCGTCAGTCATCCCCTGACCTCCGCTATGTCCAGGTCCTCGAGCGCTCCCTCGCAGGAGATATGTCCATCGCAGTCGAAGGCAGTAACGCCACCATCCCTGGAGACGACATGTACCACAGCAATGGCGGCGGCTCTCTCAACCTCCCTGACATAACACCCTTCACCCCCAAGCGCTGGATCGAGATCGCCTCCCGCGGCACCAAGTCCTTCAACTGGAACATCTCCGCCGACCCCTTCATCACGCTCTCCCAAAAGGCTGGCACCATCGGCCCCAACGACAAAGACGTGCGCGTCTACATCGACGTCGACTGGACCAAAGTCGACGACGGCTTCGGCAAGAAGAGCACATTGAACTTCAGCTCATCCACCGACTTCGGCACTCAAGGCGGCAACCCCCAGGTCATCGTGCAAGTCAACAAGACCTCCATCCCCTCCAACTTCACCTCGGGCTTCGTCGAGAACGCCGGCCTCGTCTCCATCGAGGCCGAGCACTTCACCCGCACCTCCCCCATCGGCAACCTCTCCTACATGACGCTCCCCAAATACGGCCGCACCCTCTCCGCGCTCAAACTCAGCTCCAGCCTCGCCGAAGGCCTGACGTCCTCCACCGCGCCCGTCCTCGAATACGACTTTGTCACATTCACGCCCACAACTGCCGCAAAGGGCCTCAACCTCACCCTCATCCTCTCCCCGAGCTTAAACGTCAACCCCAAAAAACCCCTCGCGTACATCGCGCAGATCGACGACAAGCCCGAGGTCCGCAGACAGTACGTCATCGACCGTCCGCAGCCGGATTTCCCGGTCAACTGGGGCTTTGCGGTTGCGGAGAATGCGTGGAGGAATACGACGAACCATGGCGCGGTGGCGGCGGGGAAACATACGTTGAAATTGTGGTTGGTGGAGAGTAATGTTATTTTGCAGAAGGTGGTTGTGGATTTAGGGGGCGTGGTGTATAGCCATAATGGGCCGCCGGAGAGTTTTAGGGTGGGGGGCGGGAATGGGACGGTGGGGGTTTAGATACTGTGTGGGAGGGGAGAGTAATGTTAATGATATGAAGAAATTTGGATTTTCTGTGGTTGCGAATGTGGAGTGGGTGAGGTAATGTGTGCGAGTGATATGCATCTGTGAATGAAGGCTGGAAAGTATGTCTGCATTGCGCCGTTGGACTGCGATGGATGCTCTTCTCCGCGGTCGTAACGCAGCCTGGCTTGTTCAGAACGTTTCCAATCGCACACGCCCACTGTGTTTCTGCACTCATACCCAACCCCCTTCCCTAGTAGTACCGCATGTTGGCGCTTCCTAGCGAAAATGACAGCAGGCCGGATAGGCTTCGACAGCTCGTCTTGCTCAGGTTTACCTACGAATCATACGTCATCCAATCTTTATACAAGTAGTTCAATAGCTTCCTCAAAAACACACAAAACAAAACGACCTATTAGCCATCATGCACCCTTGTAATCCTCGCTCGTGTGTGCTAACACGCGGTACAATAACGTTCAATCCAAGCCAACCTGACAGCCCCAAAGCAATCTCTTCACCGTCCCTCAGCTATCAGTCTTCCGTAGTCCAAGTAACATCTCCGCAGCATCGAACTCTGCAGCTGATCGAGCGCTGCTCGCAGTGGCCAAAGGCTGCTCCGCCATGGGACCAGCGACTTCAGGACTGGAAGCTTGAGGTGCCGTTGGCTTGGCTTCGATTGCCGGTGTATGAGAGACGCGAGATTCTTCGGAATGGGTCGCGAGCTCAGTCGGGACACTACCTAAATTGTGTTTGGCTTCTTCGTTGTTCGCTTCGATAGGTAAGATGGATGTGGCGTCGACCATGTCCACATCGTTGTCGGCGGAGGCGGGGGTAGGTGCAGATACAGATACAGGTACAGGTGCAGGTGCAGGTTCAAGTCCTTTAGCAGCATCGGGGATAGTAACAGGAGTAGGAGCTGGCGCTGGCGCTGAACGAGGAGGGAAGGTTGGCGCGGACGAGGCTCGAAACTTAACGTTGGCGATCCTATTGCCAGGGAGAGCAGGTACTGCGTACGGAGAAGACAAGTGTGAAGTGGACGTAGTAGCCATGGGAGTGCGCATGGACGATCGTAAGGCGTCAACCGCGCTCTGTGAGGTGGACTGTGGAAGACGCATCTGAGTGACCATGGGATCCAGTGGGAACGACGGTCGCCTGTATCCACTGCCAACGTTGTTTCTGGGATGTCCGGGAGTTGCCTGAGGCCGATATGGCCGGGCATCAAGCGTGCTAGCCGGTAGAGCAGACATGGGCGTAGGCGAAGGATGTGCGTCCCTATCGCTGCCATTGTGGCTAGGACGAGCGGAAGAGGTCTGAGGCGAAGACTGCGAGGGAAACGTGTTGACTAGTGGAGACGGTACGATGGTTGCGGAGCTCTTGCGTGAGGTGGTCGAGACGCTGCTACGCTTGCGCTTTATAGTAGGCTGATCTCCATTGGCTTTGTCGGCTTCACGGCCAGCCTTCACCCACTTGTTGCGATAGGCGTTAGATTGGGTATTGACGAGGGTGGAGTTGTACAATTTATGCGGGGCGCCGATGGTGGTCCAGACTTTTTCATGCTTCTATGGATGCGTCAGTAAAGCATCAGGGAAAGGACACTGATAGGCTGTCTTACCATGAGGGAGACTGCGACTGACTTGGAAATCTGCGCCTCTGGTTAGTGAAGGGCCAAACGAAGGAGTTTATTGAAGAGTTTACCTTCACCACGCGACAAATCATCGAGATGCGCTCCTCGAAAGTCCATTGCTCAGTTTGCCCGATGCACTTCAGGATATCGGCATCGAAGATTGGCGCCCTGAAGCCGTCCAGGTGCAGGACCTTCACCATATACTGTGTATTGTTAGAATCACTCTCGACCTCATCTTGTGAACATATCTTACCAGAATCTCCCAAGCACAACGTTCTATTGTCCAAGGGTTATAGAAGACAGTTGTTCCTGGAGTGAAGCGCTTTCGATACGCGTTGCCCTCGGTGTCCATCGCACTCTCGAGGTCCAGAAAGGCTGCAACGAGCCGGCAAACAATTGCCCGGTCCTGTTCGTTATCGCGCGGAATCGTGGCATCATTGGCGGGCGGCTGCCACTGCGCGTGTTTGACGGCAGCAAAAGCTTCTCCAAGGTCGGAGAAGTACATGCCGTCTGGGTTTTCTAGGTAGTACGTGCTGAGCACATCCGCCCCTTTGGACTTGGATATCTTGAGGATTTCTGGCAGGGAATCCTCCGGTACTATCTGGCTCGTCATACTTGATGACGCGGCGCCATTGATGATATGGTTCGGGCTTTGGGTCGGGGTAGTATCGCGGGACACTGCAGGACTGCCACTGGAAGTCGACATTTTGACGAGGTAGTGAAGGGCTAAAAGCTCCAAGTGAAGGTGACTTACTCTCTCAACAGGTTAGCGCTTTTGTACATAGGGTAATGAATACTAGTACTTACGTGGCGCCGTGTGCCAAGAGGGCCTATCGCGTTGAATTGTGGAGATATAACGAGGATGTAGAAGTAGAATGCAGGCGTTGTCGAGTGCAGATAAGTCCTAAGCTCATGACCCGATGTTTAGCATGGTGAATGATTACCAAAATAGTAACTAGTCCCGATTGAATGATACGCGAGCCAGGCCGAATTGAAGTGAAGGGCGTGTACGTCATGCCCAATAGCTATGCGAGCCCTTCACCCAGCGCAACAGATTCATACCTCGAAGTTCGTCCTACACGAAACAGCAGACTATTGGTCGCTCTCTACTCTAGTTTCGCTCAGGTATTGTTTCATGTTGTAGTGTCGTTGACAGTGGTCTCGAATGAACCAAGACTTGTAACAGCTATCTTCGAAGTTGCAGAGCCATATGAAGAGCGCGATGAGTTTTCACCCGTGATGTAACTCGAGAGTGAAATGGATCGAATCTGTCGAATGCCAGTATGGTGCTTCTCGCATCAGCGTCGTGCGATCGAGGATCATGAGCAACGAGCAAAGGCTGGCGCGGAAGGCTCGTCACAGACATGTGCTCCGTCCCAGCTATTCGCATTGTAGTCTTGATTACGTGACAGTAACAACCTCTAAACTCACGTCAACTTGGTGTACGGAGAGTGCTGCATCATGAGAAATCACTTCTCAACATTCTTGCATTGCATGTGGGCATACCGCGGCCAGCCTACAATCATTGTGCGTGCCCGGTTTGTGCATCGACACATAGCCAGTAGCAAAGAGCTTGATGATCAAGGAGGACCTTTCGCTCATGACTTACAAACGCAGAAGGACGTGAAGTGGAGATGTCGCTGGTTCAAGAGTCGAAGAGGAGGATGCATGATCCTAGCTAGCGTCCGCATCGATCACACTACTTTCAAACGTCACCTCAACATCGACGTCCAGCGTATCTGTTTCTCACAGCTATATCATAAGAGTGATGTTATTGCCAGAGCTATCCCTTTGCTATGTTTATATCACCAAAGCCATTCTCTTGAGTACTCTCGATACGTATTGAGATAGCGCGCATGTCGAGCAACAGCTCTCTACGAAGGCACGAAACTGCTGCCTACGAGAACCGAACCTGCACTTACGTGAATGGTGAGTACTTAAGCCACAACAAGTAGCACGATACTTACTGTTACAGAGCAATCTTGATGCTATCACAATACTCGGTATGGCTGTCAAACATAGCCGATTGCTCAAATCTTGGAGTATACACGATCTAGGCATGCAACGAGCATGCTCAAGCTAGGCTTTCATGTTTCGCTATATCTAGTTCAAGCTCGACAAACTGGTTCAGGCATGCAGGAGCACAGTGAGCAGCCCATCCATGGATATCTCGCCAGAAGGTAAAGTGGGCAAGCATATTCTGAAGTCGTGATCCCTTCACGCGCTTAGATTCAATGGGGTGTATTTCGTATGCTAACAACGGCAGATTCTATAATCCCATATAAGCCACCACTCACGAGTCTCCCATGGGTATGTAAGCTCTCAGATTGTGTTCAATCATATCGCGAACTCCTGTTTCGACGGATATCGCAACGATACCACCCTATTTTCCGAAAACCGTTTCTCATACACACAATCCCGTCGCCTGCACCCACTCGCAGGATCACAGGAAGTCAATTGAAATCTCGGAGATCTGCAGCATGCGTGTGTTATGATTCTGCGCTCTTAAACTTGAAATGGGCATCTTTCATCCGCATCCGTGCCCTTTGTGGTACCTCGATGGAATTTGAACAAGGCACGAAGTCTACTCATTAATTTCGAATGTGCGATTATGACACCAATTCGCCATGAAGAGATAAGAGTACATCATGCACTCGGGGACCAGATTCAGATTGGAGCCGACAGTCGCGCCTCAGAGATCTGTATCGACTCTCAGCTATTGGTCAGATTAGGCTTTTTCAACCCATAAAGCTATATGGCATGCTGGAAAGAGTTGGCTTATGCGGTCGAGTCTACATGATACAAAAGAAACACTGGGGTTGCTATTGATGGAGCACATGCGGACGCGGACACGAGCATTTGCTCTCAACGTTGCTCGAGTGCCAAGTGTGAGGGTGGTGAATGTCACCTAACATTGACAACGACACAACACAGCGCGCCACATGCAAGGCGCGTATGAACCATATCGACTGGTATTGATCCCAATCCCCTCCCTGGAATCATCGCAACCATACTCCAATTTGGTCACCCACCCTACAACTGTTTCAGTGAAAGCTGTGACGAAATGCCTCAAAACAAACGCGTTCTAGGGTCTTCCACGCCTGCCATATCGACGCGCCAAGTCTCGCGTACTCGTTACTCACTTAACGATATCAGACACGAATTATCTTGTCGCGAGTTCTCTTCCTCTTCCACTGCTCTGTTGCTACCATTTTTGGACGCTCAACCGCTTCGAACACCACACCTTTGGTACACATACAGCTTTGCGCTCACAAGTCTTCCGTCCTCACTCATTCTACTCACCATCTTCTGACTTGGATACTCGCAACACCATGTCGCAACTCACACCCACCTACTTCCCCACCGACGAGCGCGGTCCATACTACACCAGCATGCTCAACGCCGAAGCCCAGTCCTTCAGCCCCTTGGGTACTTTGTCTTCTCCAACTACTCAGCGCAGCACTCTTCGTCCATCTGCTACCGGCTTCGTCGCGCCCACTGTGCCTACGCCTACGGTGTCCACCAAACAGTCTGTCGCAAAGTCTACTGCGGCGCCCACCACAGAGCAGAATGAGAGCCCTGCACTTATCCACACAACCCGCAGCGACTGGGAACACTACCCTTCACAGACTGTATTCGTCGATTCCTCCACTTCTCACCACGCGCCATTCGACCTCGGTGCCACTGGCAATGCCGCGCTTCCTGGTTTTGACATCTTCGATCCGGCGACATTATCCATGTATGGCATAGCCGACTTCAGTGAGAATGCCGACTTCCTCAATGGCACCACAGCGCTTGCCGACCCTGCGTCAACTCAGCAGGACGTGCCGACGACTCGTGAGCCCCACAATACTCACGCGTCTGCCACTGTACACCACTACATGGGTCGCGATGACAGCTTCAGACAAGATCTCCCGTTCGAGCCCTTCGAATTCACGCCCGAGCAGGATGGCATATCCATTCCCATCGATCAAACGTCACATCACCCTCGCATGAACTATGGTGCAGCCTTCGGCCAAGAGTTCACATTCCCCCCTACCTCCGAGCAGTGTGGCATGGCCAATCCTGCGAAGCAAAACCCCATCCACAGCAACATCGCATACACGAACGATGACTGCGATCACACCTCTAGCGACAAGTCGCAATACAATTCTCTTGATTCCGCCCAACCAGCCACAGGCATTTCCACACAGCAAGACTTCCACCCGCAGAGTTTCCTCAACCAACACTCCAAGCAGAGCACTGCTCGCCACACCGACCCCATCATGGACAGCCCCATTGTGCCCTCGAGCGATATGCATCCAGCGTCTCCCCCGGCCACACCACCAAAGCATCCAGCTCAAGCTCTCATCATGGGTGAACCCCATGTATCTCAGTACATCGACGATGCATTCGATGTCGATGCAGAAATACCATCCAAGCGCTCGGCCAAAGGCCGTAGTCGTCGCAGTGGCAAAAAGACCAATGGCCTCAGTGCAGCAAAGAATGCTGGCGTTAGGAAGTCCAATAAGAAGGGCACCACCGCCGTAACATCGACTGCGCTTCAAGCAAAGGCTGAAGCCGTCAGCGAGAAGGCTATCATCAACCAAAAGATGCACAAAGCCAGCGCCGTCATCGCTGCGCAGAAGAAGGGCAATACGCTGGCGAAGAAGATGGGCCAGCACATCGAGCTTGTCCGCGAGAATGGTCGTCTGAAGCTCAAAGGGGTCTACTGGAAGGCTCCGGAGGGCGATGACACCATCCCTTCCACCGAAGAGGGAAAGGCAACCCTCGTCCAGCAGCTCGTTGCCGCAATACGCAACAACAAAGGCTGCAAGGAGGTCGAAGGGTCTCGCCAATTCATGAATCGGTGGGGCGAGGGCGCCAAATACTTCTCTGGTGAGGAGTTAGAGATTGCCGCTTGGTCCGCCGTCGACATGATGGTAGATGTCCATACCAATGGTTGGACATCTACCATTATGGACAGTAACCTTCGCGACCAATTGCAGAAGACGATGTTCTTCACCTTCGGAGACCGTTTTGGCGCGCTGGTCAAATTGCTCACTGTATGTTTTGTAGTTCCCTTCACATTTTCCTTTCATACATTCTTCATGTAGGATATATACTAACAAGTGATAGTCTTCAAAGCGAACCTGTGAGGATCTTCTCAAAAACGAGCGTCTTTTGACGATCGTCGGAAACCCCTGGGAGCTGGAAGGCCGCACCACGAGCAATGCGGCATCAAACAAGGCAAAGGGCGCGTACATCAAGCAGAAGAAGAGCTTGAAGCGTGGTCGTGACGAGGATGAGGATGGCGGTCGTTCTCCAAAGGCCGCTCGCTCTTCTTAACCCTTGATGGATGCGTCCTTTGCCTTGTTTTGTTGGTTGCTTTTGCGAAGTTTTGTTTTGTTTCGTTCTTTTTTGTTATATACCCTGGGACGGTGATCTTGGAGTCAACGGGCTCATGTTTGATTGTAGTACTAGTACTGCGTCACGAATACAACGTTCTTCTTCCCGTGTATCTATAAAGCGTTGAAGCCAGACTGGCTATTGTGTTGTCCGGCCGTTCTTAACTATTTACCCTTCCAGAAACAGCTGGTTACATCCACTTACGAGATATCTGAACTAACTTAAGAGCGCGTAATGCATGATCGCTTTACCATGTCGCGAGATGTAGGCTCCAGGATGCGCCGTAGTCTTACTAGTTTGACCTTTGGAACACCCCAACAGGGACGGCAATACTTCCAGAATATGAATTCCTGGTGGTTCGCAGAGCCTTATAATGCAAGAGTTGCTGTCATCTAGACCACGTGTAGTACCCCAGGGTACATTGTTATCCCACGATTCTGAGCTCTCATTTGCCTCAGCATACTGTTGGGTGCTTCTACTCTTTGATGACTTATGTGTCTCAAGGCCCTTGCGAACGGAATATCTTCGCTGAAGGACGATGTGTAGCCTTCAGGATGTTCTATCACTATATCAAATGTTAACTGTCAAACGTGTTATAGCCACTTTTATGACGTGAGCATGTGGGAATCTGGTGTACTACAAGTACTCGTGAAGGAGGACATCTGTATTCCAGGGCGAGATCTGGACCTCATGATGCAGAATGAGTCCCCCTTGACATCCCGAGCTGGTCATGGCTAGACTAACAGGGCTTCTTAGAGTTTGATAGATGAATAGGCGTCGATAGGTCGGATGGAAGTTCTAGTCAAGTGCTCAGGCAGTGATCGCAGTGTCATTGTTAGTAGCGTTATCAAGTACAAAGTAGTTCGACTTTCCTTGAGGTAATGCCATAAGCTTGTAGTACCTTAAAAATCTTAACAGTGATGGCGTCACCTGTATGAGCGACTGCAACTTCTGTTAGATGAATGAGTAGATTGGGCGTTACTCCAGAAGCATTAGCAAAGTGAGCAACAACAACAAAAAACCCTCGCTTGCCACCTTGTTGTCCAATCGTCGCAATCGCGTAATCTACTTACAGTTGTAGGCAGAACCTGGTTTACATCCGTTAATTTGAACGACATGCTTGGTTTGATTTCGCAACCCCTAATGCTCGTCGTTGGATCCTTACGGACTACATGACGCCATGCTATCTTCCGAGGAAGTGCAGCGTGAATCTGAGGATCACTGACCATCCTTACTCATGCCCAAAGATCTTGTGTAAGGATACAGTGTATAGCCTGTACCTAAACTATACTTTCAGCTACAGGTCAGAGCCAGCACAGCTCGAGACGAGGCGTGTGTGATGTGCTCCCCTTCTAGATCAGGTTTGTTTGAGGTGAGTTCTATGACTCCCAAAGACCTTTTGGTTTGAAGAGTTTGCTCGGGTTGGTCTGGCTGCCACGATTGAGTCCCGATATTCATCAGTTTCTTGAGGCGCTACGCGACCACAACTGACTAGGTAACAGTGTCTTCAGCCGACCCATCGGTTGCTTATGATCATTTGTTCGAACGATAGCAGACATCTGAGCAAGCCAATTGATTTTTCACAGATCCACGGATCCCACAGCTTCGAGGTCGATCACGATCAAGGCTGTGAACTAGATGTGATAGCTGTTGTAAGCAGAGTGGCAGAGTGGCAGAGTCATCCATTGTTCTGGTCTTTCGGCTGCTCAAAACTGTGTGCAGCTGATAATACACTCGCAATCGCGACCTACCTGAAGATTTGTCCGGCTTCACTGACGAGTCTGGAGCATTGAACGTGAATTGTTCGTGAAAGCGATTCCGATTACGTCTAGTCCGTCTGTCTAGATCGATGTTCTGCTTTCCAGTAGTCGGCCAAAAAATGTGTCAGGTCTGCAACCAACGTGCCGCCAACACCCATCCCAACCTTCCTGCAACCACACCACACCACCACAACGTCTCCAGGACCTTCACAGACACAAAAAAAGAATTATGCATCGGCCGGGAATCGAACCCGGGGCTAGCCGAATTGATTCAGGTGAATGGCAACGGCTAATTTTACCACTAAACCACCGATGCGGTGATCTGATTGGAGGAATCAGGTTTTTGATGAAGTAATGACAATTTAGATGGTATATATATACAATTGGATAGGCTGACAAGGCCTTGAATGAAATGAGGCATCCGCGTTGATGAAGTAGCTCTTCGGAAAATTCTGCTGTTGTTGGTGGCACCAGCTGACGTGGCTAATCTCAGTTGGCTGCATGCCCCACCCTTTTCCGCTTGAACTTCCGAAGACGTCTCACTCTTGGCTTCTGGAACAATCTCATGAGAGTGTGGATATGATATTCGGACTGCCGAATTGCAGCAGCTATTCTCGATCATCAAACGCATGCTACTATGAGGCCATTCTTGTGGACAATTAATTCGCAGCAAGCAACTTCTCACTCACTCGATTGCCCGCACCTGGAAATGTCTTCACGCTGTTTGACAATTGGGACAGGGTTCAAAGACCTCACAAATGCCAACCAGAACGTTATTAACCTCATGACGAGGACGTTGAAACCCTAATTGTATGAGCTGCGTATTGTTGAAATTGGTTAGGAAGAGATCATAAATTATGCTCCAAGACATGCAGAATTTGATCCTGAGTATGTTTACCTAAGTATGCTTTGCGATTATACACAGGCTGACGCTGTGAACAGCGTTTCGTTTCTTGCAAGAAAGCGCTAATCTGGATACAAACCAACGATTGTCCGACCTACAGCTGAACCAAGTCATGGATTTCCCATCGAGCGCGATACCGTGCTGCTCACTGAAGTCACTGCAGTATTGTGCTTTCATGGAAGCACGACACTCGAGTCGAATGCAAAATTAGCAAAGCAGAACGAATTCCTGGAATGATTCCAAGTTCAAATCTTGGGAAGCGGCAGCATTACCTAGGATTCTCTTGTTTCAAGGAAGCTACTCGATTCGACTTCAGATCCAATCGTTTGGTGTTCGAATGGTCAAGTCGTTGCGCAGTGAGCAAGTACCCGTTCTTTGGGCTCTGAAACCTGTGACCAAGTACGGGTTAGCTGGATTCTCAGTCATAGACATCTTGGAAGACCTCACTTGTCAAGCAATTCGTCTGAACATCTAGGCTCACACCGAAAGTGCGCTAGCACTGATCTTTTTGTATGTTGTTGGGTCATATTCGTAACACCCATAGATACGTCTGAGAACACAATAAAGGACCATACCAGTATGGCAATTGCAATTATTACTTGGTATTGTATTGTCTTCTTATCCTTGATAGTCCAATTTCGATAGCAATTGCAGCAGCCTGGGCATCAGTACCACTCCTTCGCAAGCTGGTTGCACAGCGATTGACAGATTTGAAGTTCTCAACCCAAGCTCAAACAAGCTTGACATCAGGTGTAAGGCTAGTCAATGTCACTGCAGATTATGCAGGCTGTAAGAAATGTTATGCAGCCTGAAGAAGGGCAGATACAGCGATGTTCAATGATGTGAAGACTATGCTAAAGGAAGAGCTGCCTATAACAATACTAGCTGTAAAATTGTACGGTGGAGTCGTGTAATATGTGAAGAATCCGGCTTGGAACTTTGAAACAGCTCATTATGCAACACGACATTCACGTTTCGAGCCTCCAGTCTAAGAAACCGTAGCTATATTCTATCACGAGCATCATCGAGTGCCAATTGAGCACTGACGATTCGATAATCCGACAGTAGGTCACGGGGCATAACTATTCCTAATGTTGACAATGTACCCACATGAAGCCATGCAAGGTCGCAGGAACCAATATGAAGAATGAACTGATCCGCCTAAGAGTGTTCGCACGTGAGGATATTGCTATGCGCGAGAGATCATCCTCTTGGCTCATGTAAGAAAGTCTGAATTCGCAATTCCGAAACGACAATACACAGGCTACTTGTACCCACAAGATTTCGGAAGGACTAATGTGCCATGGGCCTCGTTGAACAGGATACAATGCATGAGTCTGGCAGTGTGCAAAGCACTCGAAGTTAGTCGAAAAATGCGCCTGCAAGGCTGCAAATATCGCAATTGATGTCAAACTCTCTCAATTGATGATAGAGCTAAGCATGCCACGGTTCCATGTCTTACTAATGGTTTTGTACACGACGTTTGAGTGATGTTCCGAGCACGATGATCAGCATTGGTGGTTTCGCTGCCACTACTAGCCGTTCCAGCACCGCCAAGGCCACTAGACCGCTATCAGCTAGCATCACCCACGCTCGCTTGTGATTTCGACCCTCCGATGGATTTTTGACGACGACGACGCCTCCCTAACGCAGCACATCTCAAGACTACCCGCCCTTCCACCTACACATCAATCAAAATGGAGAACGAACGCGGAGAGCTCGTTGACCGTACGTTTTGCCCGTCCTCGCGCAGCTGCCAAATCCGCAATGCTGCACCCCACCATATTCGTGATGCGCCTCACAAGACCAGATGCTAACAATGTTCGCAGTTTACGTCCCCCGCAAATGCGTGAGTACCCACGAAACCGTCGAATGACCTCCGAACCGCAATACTAACGCCCTCAAGTCGGCCACCGGACGCATCATCAAGGCCAAGGACCACGCCTCTGTCCAGCTCAGCGTCGGCAAGGTTGACGAAAACGGCCGCTACACCGGCGACAACCAGGTCTACGCCCTCTGCGGCTTCGTCCGCGCCATGGGCGAGAGCGACGACAGCTTCAACAGGCTCACACAGAAGGACGGCTTCCTCAAGAGCGTCTGGAGCGGATCCCGGTAAATGGTTTGGGAGATGGAGTTGAGGTATGGCAAACACTGGAAACACATGGACATGTAGGGGCATATGAGCTGACTGGCAGCAGGAATTCGGAATCTGAGCTACCTTTCGGGGGCGCGGACATGCATTACATGGCTACCTAAGCCTGTACTTTCCTTCTCATGAAGATCACCACGGTGTCACGAGGGATGGAAGCCAGTTGAGCTTACTCTACGAACAATTCTACGAAAGTCCAACACTTTGCCGCCACATGCTACCAGCGAAACGTGACCCTACAGATGTGCTCCATATACGATAACGAGAAGTAATTTTAGAAAACCGCTGGGACTCATTGTATCTCATGGTCTCCACGGTCCAGGCCTTGACCATTCGATGCAGAACACATACGAATCGCCAGCACATCTCGGAGCGGTCGATGGGTTGATCTGCGGCCCCGTACCGTTCTCTTCGCAGCTGCACAAGGACTCTCCCGTCGATATATTGTGCATGCATAGTCCATCAGCAAATGGGGACAATAACTTTCGCCTTTTGCATGGTGGACGATACTTACGATATCACCGTGCTTCTGAACGGTTACTCAACAACTAAAGCCCACCACTAACAACTCTAGCCGCTCACGAACCCGGCAATTTCGTGTCTGACGTCGCACGCTCCGAGCCAACAGATCCCACCTGACTCGTCACCCGTATGCGCTACATCTAGACTGTCACAGCATCTCCATCGCAGTCCCATCCGATTCGCAACCACCCTCTCGGACCCCGCCATCGTGGACCCGCGACACCCTCAGCATCGGCCTGCACACCATCTCGGATGCGCCTCAATATAGACCCACCCACACCTCGCTAGTGCCTCATGCTCCGCGCCTATCAAGATCCCTGGGTGCATCATGCAGTGCAACACGCGACGAAAACGCACTGGCGAGACGCAGTCTCGACGTCCACGATGAAGTGGGGGTGGAACGGTGTACTTTCGTTGTACTGCCATGTACCAGGTACGAAAGTCTGGATGTACTGTTTATGCCCCGTGACAATGACCAAGTCCCTACATCTCGTACAACCTGCGTATCAACCCCATGGCCTAGTCCAGTCTTCAGATAAGCAAGCAAGCCTCATCTCACCCACGTAGTCCCCAATCCCAAGCATTTCCCCAAACAGTATTTCCCCCCGACATCACCGTTCAGAAAACCCAATACCGCCACGCCGCGCGCTCCGCAACGCCCAGCTCGCTCAACAAAGCGCATGCACGGCCAAGACTTGGGATCGCGAGGAACGAGGGGTCAGCTTATGACCGTTCAAGAAGATAGGTCCCTTGTGCGTGGCAGGCGCTTAGCGGTCCGTGAGCCCTATGTGCGGGGCGCACACCGATGAGCTGAGATGGGGAGGCATGTAGGCTATGTGAAATTGTTTGTTGCCGGAGTTTGTAGACTATTCATTTGTGCATGGGGTTGTGGTACGAAGTTGCGATGGTGAACACGTGTGGTGTGACAGCACAGCAGGCAGTCTCACGGGCAGAGTGTCACACCGTCTACGGTGCAGATACTGAAGCAGAGTAGTCGCACCGCATAGCATTTCGGTGGAATGGGATTTGAAAGCTTGTTTGTCGTCCGAGGACGATATCCAGTACCAGGGCTGCAGCGAGGTCGGAGCACATCACATCGCATCACTCCAACCCATTACAACACCTTATATCAAGTCACAGACAGTAACATCCCCAACATGCAAAATATATTGCTTCTCTGCAAACCTTCCCCATCCGTCCCCCTCCCACCTCACCTCAGCCATCCAGCCCTCCACCCCAAACCCAATCCCATTAGCCGCTACCTTATCCCCCATCCCCGCACCCAAGTTCAAACATCCCACTCGCCGCACATCCACTCCCCTTGCGTCAGCTCCCCCAAACAACGTGGCTAGTGCCCCCGTAGCAGCATCCCGCATCCGGGGAAGCGGGCGGCCGCCATACCACTCTTGGCATGCATAGCAGAAGCGGTGTGATAGCTGCAGGCGTGCGGGCAGCTCCGCGACGCCAGCGCCTGCCGAAGCGTGCACGCGAGATGCGAGTTGATATCAGAGGGGCACGATAGTCGCTGTGAGGTCGGCGGTTTTTTTGCTTGTTTCACTTCACTTCGGCAGTTTGGGCGCTGGGGGCGTGGGAGAAGGGCCGGTTGGTTTTCTGGAATCGGAGGTTGGAGCGAGGACGCGGACGCGTTTGCTGCTGGAGCTATCTTCTTTACGCAGAGGTGGTGGTTGTGCTGGCGATTGAGTTTGCGTCTGTAGGGAAGGAGAAGCGGCTTCATCGAGGGCTGCGCCGCGGACGGCGGAGACGGCTTTGCTTTCGCCCACTTTCCAGTCGTCGCCTTTGCGGACGGCTTTGGAGCGATCTTTGGCGGCTTTCAGGCGGAGGAATTCTTCGACTTTCTCGTCGCGGCGTTTGCCGCGTACGCAGTCACACAGACAGCCTTCGGTAGCGCAGGCTCCGTCGGAAAGAGTGGAATCAGCAAACCACGTGGAAAGGCAATTGCTGTGTCCGCCGTGGCCGCAAAGTGAGCACCATGTCCACAGCGTAGCCTTGTGGGGCTCCCAGTTTGTTGGTTCGGCAGGTGAGGGATGACTGTCATCTAAGTCTGCGGTACCCACTTGGACCGAAAGTAGGGAAGATCGCTTCCTTCGATGGTCCTTCTCTTTGCTCTTGGAGCGAGACTTGTGTTTCAACTTGTTCTGTGCACTGATCGATTCGAAAGCGGGGTACCTGCCCCAGCAGATTGGACACGGTGCCTGAGCACGCTTACACGACTCACAGCGCATCTTGTCTTTGGGATTATTAATCGGTGACTTGCAGCTCAGGCAAACTAGCCCGAGCTGCGTGTCTTTCAGAGCCTGTTCATAAACGGCAGGATAGGCGGGATATGACAGTCGGCGAAGTGAAGCTGCAGACTGAAACAGTGAGAGGCTATGCAACTGTGCATGGTATGTATGGAGAATCGACTCGGCTTGGTACGGATTGATGCCTGTGGCAATCAATTGACTCAATTGTGTTGAGAGAATTGCTTTTGCCTGCGCTGCAGTCAAGCCAAGGGAAATGAAGATGTCGGAGAATGTGGCCAGTACTTCTCCGACATCGATGTTTGTGGCATCATCAGGACCATGCGTCTGCGGGAGTAGCGGCGCCAGAAGGAGCAGAAGAATCGACGAAAATTGTGCGTCAGATTGGGCAGTCGTATGAAATGCGAGTAAGTTGTTCAGCAGACCAATGATAGTGTAAGCCGACTCGGCCTCTGCATCAACGTGCATAGCCTGATAGTCGGAGAGCAACAAAGCGTCATCCGTGGACACATCGAGTACCGGAGGCGCACTCTCCGCAGTACGAAGCAATGATGCATTGAGCCTCGGTTCCTGTGGAGATCTCAGATTGTCGGGCCCATCAGGCACAATTGTCCCACTTGCATCCATTTCGGGGTTATATTCCAGTGATAGAAAGCTATCGCTGCGGCTGCTGGCATAAGCCTCCGACTCGGAGCTATCATGCCGTAGAAGCTGGTTATTCTGTCGCAAGTGATCCATCTGCTGAATAACCTTCTCATCAGTTTTCATTTCGACAGACTGACTTGTAATTTTACTGCCCGACCCTGGTCGTGTCTCTTGATTCGAGAGCAAGTCGTTACTAGGCATAGTGGTAGGCGAAACCTCGCCGGCTTTACCGCTTTCATCTCCAGCTTGCTGTGCAGGATCGAATCTGGGTCTACCGAAGCTCGCCTTGTCGGTCCCTACCTGCCACTTGTTGGGATTGGACTCTACACTTCGTGGACGTGACTGGCCACTGGCAAACGAGCTTGGCATGGAGTTATACTTTTGCGAGTCGGTCGATGCGGAGAACATGGTAAAGCTTTCCCCAGAATCGTGGCGTTCTAGGGGCGGTGGGATGCTCACATTGATGCCCGGGGTGGTGCTTGGGCCAAGACTTAGCGGTATGCGGGGCGAGGCCCGGTAGCTGCCAACCATGGCGCGCCGCTCGTCCAGATCATGGGTGGACTGATACCATTTGGGTCCATTAAACATTGACTCTGGAGATGCAAGTGCTGCACTGGGCGAGCTGGTGTCGTTTCGCGGGCCGGTTAGCGAAGGCGGGAGAGCGTCAATGTACTCTTCATCCAGGTTCGGAATACCGAGTCCTTTCGGCCCATTGCTGCTGGTGTTAGATACAGCGAGTGGCCGAGCAAGCGGCGTGGCCAGATTAGACGTGCTCTCGACGACCGGGGCTGACTGCGGACTACGTGGCTTCTCGAGCGTGCCTAGAATTGCGCGCACTGCAGGATTTGCCGTGATGGCTTTGTGCTTATCCTGATTATCATTGGAATTTGGCGCAGGCTTGGAAGGCGTCCCAAGTAGTGCTGCTGTCTTCGCCTTCGCTTGCTGCTGTCTAAAGGTCCTGTGCAACTCTGCACGCCGTCGTGTGACAGCAGCAATGGACTGACCAACGACTCGCCAAGATGTCGCGAGGCGGTGCAAAGAGGCTCTTTGGGCATATTCAGCATTCTGGTCAAAGACATGAGGCAGATCCTCAAAGGCATGCACATTTGGCGGATCCAGTAGAGGAATAGCCTTGTACTTTTGAGCTAAGTAAGCGAAGATCTGGGTGTTACCAGCACCAGGTAGGACGCCACGGAAGGCCACCTGGCTGGGCTTTGACGAATCGGTCGTGGTGGCCATGGAGTCTGTGAGAAACATGACCTTTGGAGCTACATCAGATGGTGGTGTGCTGCCAAACGACCTGGCGGATCTACTGCTCGCAGTGCGATCGTGATGACGCTTCACCGACGTGGCTAAAAAGCTCTCGTCAAGACTATCATCTGCAGAGCTTCGCATGCCCCTTTTTTCAGGACTACTGCGTCGGCCACGTGGGTCGCTGGCATACGGATCCTCCGGGTATGTGAGAGGTGCAGAGCGCCGACGTGGTCTTCGCTGAACAACGCCGCCCACCTCGCCGCTTGGCGATACTGCAAAGGCCTGCAAGTTGCGTCTGTCCAGGGTTTTGGGTGCGTGATGCACATCGGTCTGCTGGAAGACGCCTTCCTTGCCTACAGTCCATAGGGTGTCACGTGAATGCCACAGCATGTCGGATGGTGCGCTGGCGAATTTGTTGATCTCACGGAACGGCAAGTGAGGCCGACGAAAGTCCCATACATGAATAGCTGGGTGTCCGCGGTCATAGTATGTTGCTAGGTGCGTGCATTGGTAGGCACCTCGCTCCTGGTGGTGATCGGACCAGTGTGGTGGTCTCCAACGAGCCTTGTACACGGGGTGAGGCGTGTTCAGCACCCAAGCAGCCTTTTGCCGGCGGCCGTCGACGGAAAAGTCCCAGATCTTGACTGTACGGTCTACGCCCGAGCTGAGGAGATGCTTGCCGTCCGGGTGCCAGTCTATCGACGTGCAAATCCGATTGTCGTGGGCAGTGATTTTCTGCTTGGCGCCCTTGTTCTGGCGGAAGTCCCAGCGCTGGATGTTGCCGTTGTCAGTACCAAATGCAAATTCTACGGCATCAGTGGGAGACCACTGCACATCACGGATGCCTCCATTGACGCCGGAATACATGTCTCGACTGCGGCAAACGGCCGCGTCTCTGCGCATGTCTCGCAGGTCCCAGAGACGGACAGTAGCATCCTGGCTGGCAGACAGCAGCAGATGGCCCTGGTGGGGATTGAAGGCCAGCTTGTGCACCTGGCGGTTGTGCTGGTGCAGTCGAGTGAGCTCTACGCTGGCGCGGTTCAGGTCGTAGAGGATGACTTTGCCGTTGGCTGCCGCCGTGGCAATATGGGAGCTGAACTGGCCGTGCGACCACTTCACGTCATGGATGCCCAAGCCCTCGCGCTGGCGGGCATGGGAGTCTGCATAGTTGAGTACGGCAGCACGCAGATTGGTCTCATCGACGATTCGGGCGTCGTGCACACGGACGGTCTTGAGCATCTCCTTGCCGGCGAGGACGGCATGGGTGCGCTCGCGGTTGATGTCGAGGGCGGAGATGTCGAGCCCCGTCTTGTGGCTGGCATCCTGCGAGTAGCCGGAGCGGACGCTGGGGGAGCATTGTTAGAGGATTAGGAAAGCAAACGCGTGCAGGGCAGCCAATGGAGACGGACACGGTGTGCAGACACGACAGCAGACAGCAGACGTGGGTAATTATAGCAGTGGTGACTTATCAGAGAAATAGATGAAGAGAAGGATACCTACATACCCGGGCAGTTTCGGGACTAGCGGATTCGGAGGCCCGCCATCGGGACGAGTCGCCTGCACGCTCGAGGGCCGCGATGCATAGGCCGTCGTCAGCGGTTGCGCGACAAACCGCTCGAAGTAGGAGCGCTGCTTCGTCGGCTTGGGCGGTGGTGGCGGCGGCGCTGGGGGGATCAACTGGGGCGCGGGAGCCGCTGACGCGCGCCGGTCAGTCATCTGATGGGCGCGGTGCTGCTAATTGCTAGGTGCCAGAGGGCATCACGGCGAGGGAGGGCGGGCGAGTCGTGGTGGTGTCTGGTGCGAGTTGCGGTGAGACGCGCCCCAGAGGCAGACAGCCTGCGCGCGCGTTTCACGGCGTGGTTGCAGCGTGCGGCAGGGCGGAAGCGGGCCCGCAGCGACTGTGCTGGGCGTTAGAGAGAGATTGCTGGCGACGTCGGACGGAGTGACGCCTGTGACGGTCCTGCAGCATATGCACCCAGCTGCAGCAGAAGAGCTTGTTCGCCGCGCGCGCAGGGGTGCCGAGTCTAGATGGATGCATGCACGCCGTCTTGCCTGCTCTCAGTGCTCCACCGGGGCTAGGTGTGAGCTACGGCCGGCTACTACACACCAGACGCTTCGCTCTCGTTGCTGCCGCCGACGACACCTCGTTCTTCTCTCCTCCACCCTCGCATCCATCCCGTCCACCGTCTCCGCCTCGTCTCCGCCTCTGTCTGCCCCCGCGAGCCCCTGCACCTGGGTCCCGCGCTGTCGTGGACGAGAAGAAGCTGCCCGCCATGGCCGGCCAGAGCTCCCTCGGCATACTGTCTGCAGACGACGACGAGGCCTCGCGATGGGGTCCCGCCGCCTCGCTGCGCCGCGCCGTCACCTTCCTGCAATATGCCTATCCCATCTTCATGCTCGTCTTCTTCCTCGCGGCCTTCACCGTCCGCAGCATCGCCGCGACTAATTCTAATGCTAATATCGCCAAACCTACCACCACGGGCCCCGGGGGAAAGCCGCTGCCCGCCACCGACCCGACGCGCAACTTCGTCAAGAAGACGGTCCTCGACGACGTGACCCAGACGCAGAAGCGCGTCTTCGAGTGGGTCTCGGCTGCGACCGCCCTCACCTTCATCGGCAATTCCGTCATCGTCATTGCGCACTCGCTGGTCAAGCAGAAGGAGAACTGGTGGGCGGGCAAGTCCGTCGTGGTATGCAATGCTCCAGAATAGCTGTGCATATGTACCGCAAGCTAATGCACCCAGATCTACCTCGTCGGCTCCTTCTTCGTCTACTGCCTCTTCCTCATCTCCCTCCTCGACTCCAAGCCCTCGCCCACCGCCGCCCACCTCGCAACATGGACCGCCGCCACCGTGCTCGAGGTCGTGCTCGTGGCACTGTCCCTGACCATCTACACGCACATCCACGCCGAGCCCACCGCCGGCCACTTCGCATCCCGGCTGCGCTTTCACATGACCGACTGGGAGGCCGCCGAGGTCGCCATGGACCTGCTCCGCATCGTGCTGCTGCTCGCCCTCATCGGCTTCTACGCCGTCTTCGTCATCTTGCCACAGCGGCGGGGCACGGAAGAGCCTGGGAGCCCCGGCGAAACCACGTCGCTGCTGGCCAATGGTGTCGACCGCAATGGCACCGCAGAAAACGGCCACGCCAACGGCGGCTCCTACGGCTCGACGCATCCCGTGGGCGGCAAGCACAAGCACACTGAAGGTGCGCCGCCCGCGTGGAGCAGACCGACTGGCGCACCTGCGCGCAGCTGGTGGGAGTACATCAAGGGCTACCACGTCTTCTTCCCGTACCTGTGGCCGTCCAAGGACCGCCGGCTGCAGATCGTCGTCGTGCTCTGCATCTTGCTCGTCTTGGCGCAGCGCGTCGTCAACCTGCTCGTGCCCGAACAGCTGGGCCACATCGTCAATCGACTCGCAGACGAAGAGTCTGGCAGTCCGTGGACCGCCATTGTCATTTTCATCGTGCTGCGCTTTTTGCAGGGAAGCAATGGCGTGCTTGGCGCCTTGCGATCGGCGCTCTGGATCCCCGTCTCGCAGTACTCGTATCGCGAACTCTCCGTGGCGGCTTTTGAGCACGTGCACAGCCTCAGCCTCGATTTCCACCTTGGCAAGAAGACGGGCGAGGTCTTGTCAGCACTCGGCAAGGGCAGCTCCATCAATACTTTCCTTGAGCAGGTGACATTCCAGGTCGTTCCCATGCTGATTGACCTCGGCATCGCCATTGGCTACTTCCTCGTGCGCTTCGATGCTTACTATGCGCTTGTGATCGCCGTGGTAACGTTCTGGTACATCTACCTGACTATTCGCATGGCCCAGTGGCGCGCCGAGATCCGTCGTGAGATGGTGAACGCTGACAGGGAAGAGGACGCCGTCAAGTAAGCATCTGTGCCGCAATTTTTCGTACATTGTCTAACCTCTGCAGGAACGATTCCATGGTATCATACGAGACTGTCAAGTACTTCAACGCGGAAGCCTACGAGTTCAACCGCTACCGCGAAGCCGTGAAAAAGTATCAGAATGCCGAGTACAAGGTTATGTTCTCGCTGAACGTGATGAACATCACTCAGAACATGGTCTTCATGCTTGGCTTGCTCGTGACCTGCTTCCTCGCCGCTTGGCAGATCGCGAACGGGCAGCAGGACGTAGGCAAGTTTGTTATACTCATTACATACATGAGTCAGCTGCAAAGCCCACTTAACTTCTTTGGTACATTCTACAGGATGATTCAGTCCGCCATGATCAACTCCGAACGCATGCTCGAACTCTTCAAGGAGCAGCCCACGGTAGTCGACAAAGAAGGTGCCACCGATTTGCCCACCTGCCAGGGTCAGCTGCGGTTCCAGGACGTTCACTTCTCGTACGACCAGCGCAAGCCCGCTTTGACAGGCCTAGACTTTTATTGCACACCCGGTACTACTACGGCTTTTGTCGGCGAATCCGGTGGTGGCAAGTCGACCGTATTCCGCCTCCTCTACCGCTTTTACAACACGCTCTCTGGCAGCATCCAGGTCGATGGTCACGATGTCGAAGATCTCACGATCGACTCCGTACGCAGCCACATCGGTGTGGTGCCTCAAGATACAGTTCTGTTCAACGAAACCTTGATGTACAACCTCAAGTACGCCAACCCCGAGGCAACAGATGAGCAGGTATACGATGCATGTCGAGCCGCCAGCATTCACCACAAGATTCTGACGTTCCCGGATAAGTACGAGACAAAGGTCGGCGAGCGTGGTCTGCGCCTCTCAGGCGGTGAGAAACAGCGAGTGGCTATTGCTCGTACCATCCTGAAGAACCCGCGTATAATCATGCTTGACGAAGCTACAGCCGCTCTAGATACCGAGACGGAACAGCACATCCAGGAAGCCTTTACAACATTAGCTCAAGGCCGCACCATGCTTATCATCGCCCATCGACTGAGTACCATTACTCACGCCGACCAGATCCTTGTGCTGCACAGAGGCAAGGTCCAAGAGCGCGGCACCCACGAGGAGCTCCTCGATCGCAACGGTCACTATGCAGCCATGTGGAAGAAACAGATTCGTGCGCAGCGAGCTGCCGAACAGGCCCGCGTGCTCAAGGACAAGGCTGATCGCCTGCGTCGCGAGTCAAAAGATGGTAGTATTGGCATCGACGATGGCAGCAGTAGCCACTCCAATTCCTCGTCCGACGATGAGAGAAACAAGAAAATGAAATCTGGCGCCTTTTCCAGCGCTCTCCGGGACCAAAGCTCAGGTAAACCACATGGACACCCGTAGAGCGGTCGGGCCGCAACTGGTTTCCAAGTTATGGACATGAGCGCCGTATCATTGGCGTTGCGCACAACCTACACACCTTGAGTTGCTCATGAAGCACTTTCAAGACACGGTGCAAGGTTGATGGAATCATATTTTTTTGCGCCTTGTGAGCTTGAGGTCATTGTACCTCACCACTACAGCTCCGGCGCGTTGACAATATTTCCCACTAAAGTGCAAATCAGCACAATCTCAGCCTACAAGGCTGCTCCGCCTCACTGCAAAATTATGCTTTGAGTTTATTTCTTGTTGGTTTAAGGCGTAAGTGGCGACATCGAGCACTTTTGTATACATCTCGACGTTTGCAAGTACACTGCTTTTTCATTTTTCACGGCCATGGTATTGGGTTTCTACGTCTGGGCGGGTTAATCGTTGTACAATTGGAAATGATGGGCCAAGACAAGGAAGGGTGGCTTTTTGGCTTCGTTCACGGCGATCATCAAAAGTGGATACGAGGCACGAAAAATCTGGGGAGGACAAAAAGCGGATCCCCCAAAGCACGCGACGCATCGTCGTGTCGCGGCGCATGAGAGATGATTTGCAAACGCAGCGTGGGCGGCTTTTCTGCTCCGAAGACTTTATGCCACCATGGCGCTTTATACAAAATAGAAAGGTATCTAGGCGCGTGTCAATCATTGCTCCATCCTGCGACGCTTGTGATGTACAGTCCGGATGCAGTACATGAGTTCAGCTAAACCAGCTATTCCGCGCTGCCATATTGGATATCCTCTTCGAACGACTCACATGCCCAAAGCTCACCTAACTACCAAATCTACAAGCGAGACGAAAGCAGGTCCATCGCGCCAATTTATACAGTACGTTCAGTAGCTTTACCTAGCAAACGCCCCTGGTGTACACCAAGCACCATTGCGGCACAGCACGCAGCCTCAACCCCTCATAGTCCCGTCCCCACACACACCCAACTCCTCGCCCAGCTCCAGCCAAACAAGCCACGCCCGCAAATCTCCAACACATTCCCGACACCTTGGGCACCGGGGCATTCCGACACCGTGGTACGCTATGGTGGAGCAAGGCGCTATATCTGGGTTTCTTTCAGAGAATTGTCGGGCGAAGCACATGTCGCGCGTATGCGCGGCCGTGCGGTTTGCATAGGTGAGGGGAGGGCACAGTGTATATCTGCGCATGTATATAGTTTTTCACGCAAGGGTGCAAGAGAGGGTGAGGTTGTGCGGTTGGGGCGGCAAGGACTAGGAGGACATGTCACGCTCGCTGAGCTGATGCATTTGTGTGTGTTCGGCGCAGCGCCGGCGCGGGCAGAGGACGGCAGAGCTAGGGTAGTTTTTGGGGCTGGGGTGTTGTGTGTGCTGCAGCGAGCAATGTGGGCTTGTGGACTGCTTGTTTCTCTACCTACTCTCTCCACTAACTCGCCTTCTCTCTATACAACTCTTTGCTATACTTGCGACAGGCAACAAACGGCATTTTATCGCCCTGTTCTTGTTTGAGTGACGTTGGTGTCGTTGTGTGGGATCATCCTGTGCGGATTCGAGGAAGAAAGAGGAAGCGCTTTACCGCGGAAGAGAAGAGAGGGGACGAAGAACGTTTCGCACCCAAGCTGTCTTAAACACGAAGCGAAAGACAGAAAAGCGCAGATCCCCCAATCCCCAGCCTACAAGCGGGAAACGTACCCGTCTGTTGCATGCTTAATCGCCAAAGCTACCCCGCGCAAAGCCCATCGATACATCCAGCTTTGGGGTTGGTGTTGGGACGGACGATCCGATCGCTTGTGCTTGCCGAAGGATTCAGGATCCAGATCTAGGTAAGAGAGCTGGGCTGGTGCATCGGGACGTGTTTGTGTCTCACCCCCGCGATATTACGAGAGAAAAGACGAGACGAGAGGAAAAGGTGGGAAGAGAAGAGGGCACATGATTAGGTGTGGACGCGACGCCGCGATCGGATAGGGAATTTGTGGGTGGGCACGAGGTTTCAGGTCGACTCAGCCAGGTGGGAGGGTGGAGAGTGTTTACTTTGTCGCTGCGCAGAGATACCTGCCTTCTTTTACTCTGCGTGCGGGAAGTTGAGAACGCTGGTTTGAGCGGTGTTTGGCACGATTTGATAAAGACAGGTTTGGAGGGTTGTCAGAGTGTCAGCACGTGTGATGTTTGGAAGCGGGCTCTTTCGAAAGAAGAAGATTGAGGATAGCTTGCTGACTATGGCGACACCGCCGGATATTGATGTGGTGAGTATGAGCGACGTCTTTTCTGGTTTACACTAGTTTTCTCGTTATTCTATCTTTGAGTTGAAGTGGGCGAGTGTACCAGCACGAGACGGTCTACAGGGCACGAGCAGCACACCAACACTCTACCTTCCTCTCATATTTTCACTCATCAGCCTTGAGAACTCTCTTTCTCTTCTTTTGTCCGAAGAACGATTCAAGTCTTTCACACACCTCAATGAAACCTTCTCTAATTTCACCAGGACACAACCTACACCGACTACGAAGAAGACGCCGACCTCGACTGGGACCGCGCTTCTTATGCCTCAACAGGTGGCGGCTCCCTCGCGTCCAACATCACACGATACCGCTACGAAAACGGACGACGCTACCACTCCTATCGCGACGGCACATACTACGCCCCCAACGACGAAGCCAGCCAATCCTACGAAACAATCGTGCACCACCTCTGGCTCCTAACCCTGCACGACAAGCTCTTCCTCGCCCCCCTCAGCGCCCCCAAACGCATCCTCGACGTCGGCACCGGCACCGGCCTCTGGGCCGTCGACATCGCCGACCACTTCCCCTCCGCCGAGATCACGGCAACAGATCTCAGCCCCATCCTCTACACCTCCGCACCCCCGAACCTCACGTTCGAAATCGACGACGCCTGCTCCGAATGGACGTACCCGGCGGACTACTTCGACTTCATCCACATCCGCGGCCTGACGGGGTGTATTAAGTCCTGGCCGTACACCTACGCGCAGGTCTACGCCCACCTCGCGCCCGGCGCATGGGTCGAGCACCTCGAGTTCGCAATCAAGACCAACGCCGACCCGGCGTCCGAGCGGTACGCGGACCAAATCGTGTGTGCGTTTTCGAACAGCATCATCAACGTGGGTGAAGAGAAGACGGGCATGACGTTCACGATTGTAGAGCAAATGGCCGAGCTCATGGGCGCTGCGGGGTTTGTCGACGTCCGCGAGGAGAAGTTCGTCTGGCCGATTGGCGCGTGGCCCAAGGATCCGCATCTCAAGGATCTGGGGCGCTGGGGGGAGAGGAACTGGAGCGAGGGGATTGAGGGGTGGGTTATGGCGCTGTACACGCGGTTGTTGGGGTGGACGTATGCAGAGGTGCAGGCGTTTGTGAAGGATTTCAGGGGCGTGATTAAGAATCGGAGGAATCATTTTTATCATGAGGTTAGGTGTGTGTATGCGAGGAAGCCGTTTGCGCATGAGGTGGTGGGGAAGGAGGGGAAGGACAAGGACGTGGGGATGATGGGGGCGGAGGCGTGATGAAAGGATTATGGGTGGATTGATGCATTGTTATGAGAGCATGACTTTATAGCTGCAAGTATAGCTTATGGCAGGATAGGATAGGTCTGAATGATACCCTCATGATTTCAACTCTGAAGCTGGTCGTGTGATGTTTCATTATCTCGTGCTGCGGCATTACTCTATGGCATGCTTCTTTTACACAAGCCGATGTCTTCCCGTACGCCGTGCGCCAGTGCCGACGATGCCTCTTCCGGGCGCGTGATGCTACTGTACAGCTTGCTGTCGATGCTACTCCTTGATCTTCAGGTGAATGGCCAGAGTCGCGTTGGGCGAAATCTACTCCTCCATTTCGACGTCGTCGCCGGCCGTGTTTCCGTTCTGTCGCGAGTTCGACTTGGGCACTGACGCCTCCTTGTCGATCATCTGTCGTGAAACGGACACGATGTTGTCCTCGATCAGCTGCTGGCCAACGTCCTCGATGTCTGTAATTATTTGTCAGCACGTGCACCATATCTCAAATCTGGCGATACTCACGCTTCTTGGGGTCGACCTTTCCAACGTATCGCGTCTTGAGCTGGTCCTTGGTGAGCTCCGTCTCCTCCTTGACACGCTTCTCGTAGCCCTCCGCTAACGACACAAGCTTTTGCAGCCTGTCGTTGTTGCGCTCGCCCTCGCCCTTGAAATCGTCCATCAACAGCGCCTCGGTCCATACGTGCTTGTGCAGGTTCATCAGCATGTTCTCCTCCAGCGCCGTCTTTCGGTAGTTGATGCCTATTGAGTAGTAGTGGCGGTTGAGGCCGTGGATGAGCGCCTGGATCGAGGGCTTGTTGAGGTGGCCGACGTTGGAGGTGGTCTGGCGGGGCTCGTGGCCCATCATGAGGGTTTGCGGGTTGATGAGGCGGAAGGCGTCGATGACGACTTTGCCCTTGACGGACTGGATGGGGTCGACGACGACGGCGACGGCCCGGGGTGTCAGCTGCTCGAAGGACTGCTGTGTGTTGATATCGACCGAGGACAGCCAGCAGCCGAAACCGGGATGTGAGTGGTACCAGCCAACGACGGTCTCTTGCCTGTGAAGTAAATGTTAGATGCATTCAAATGCATGGATATGGGGCAAACTCACCTCCCAGTCTGCCTCAGCATGTCCATCATCTTGGTTTGGAAGACGGGATCCACAGCTTCGACCGACACACCAGTTCCGGACTGCGGCATAGCAAACACATCCACCACGCGGACTGTGTAGTCATCCACAAACTCGCCCAACATCAGCCCCATGACCTCCATGGGCACGCCCGCTCGTCCGTGTCGCAGCATCTTCAGCAGGGCAAGCGACGAGATGTAGACGGTTTCCGAGTTGTCAATCAGGTTGGTGTCTTGTGCGGGACCACCCCCCATGCCTCCTCCCATGCCGTTGGCGGCCGCCAGCATTCTGCTTAACCGGTCCATCGTGGTGTAAGGGTTGTGTGTAGCGTGAAGGTAGAGTCGTGGGAGAGGCGCAGATGATTGATCGTGGACAAATTGGTGAGGTTGTTGTCAGAGTCGCGAGGCGGCGGCGACGGTGAAGCTCCGAGCTACTACTGCTAGGCTGCGACTGCATAACGCGGCGCGCGGCTTCTTGGTTTCTCCGCTCCGGTTCCGCTACTGCGCGCGGGTCGAAGCTTGGAGCTCCAGAGCCCTTTGTTCCCACCATTCCTCCGCATTGGGAGCTCTTTGACGCCTTATTCGCCCATAACATCTCGGCGCGCTCGTGCTCCTATTGTCGTCGCGATCCAACCTACTCCACCGACAAGCGCATCTTCTACTTCAAGCTTGACTTGCTATACCAATCATCACCTGCTGGGGTACTACTAAAATGGCCGAGGACGGTATGGCGCCCACCACGGGCTCAAACAGCCTTGTGGGAGGCACAGCGTCACGAGGAAAGAAGGTGGCATATTTCTACGACTCGGACGTCGGCAACTATGCCTATGTCGCGGGACATCCTATGAAGCCCCACCGCATACGAATGGCGCACAGCTTGATCATGAACTACGGCCTCTACACCAAGATGGAGATCTACCGTGCCAAACCAGCCTCCAAGTACGAAATGACGCAGTTCCATACCGACGAGTACATCGAGTTTCTGCACAAGGTCACACCGGACAACATGGACAACTTTCTCAAGGAACAGAGCAAATACAATGTCGGTGATGATTGCCCTGTCTTTGACGGCTTGTTCGAGTTCTGTGGTATCAGCGCTGGCGGTACTATGGAGGGCGCGGCGCGCCTGAACCGAGGCAAATGCGACGTTGCTGTCAACTGGGCAGGTGGTTTGCATCATGCAAAGAAGAGCGAAGCTAGTGGTTTCTGCTACGTCAATGGTTAGTATGCGCCGCGCGCATCATCTACTCTCGCTAATCTTGCAGATATCGTTCTCGGCATCATCGAACTTCTGAGGTACAAACAGCGCGTCCTGTACATCGACATCGATGTTCACCACGGAGACGGTGTCGAGGAAGCCTTCTACACAACCGACCGCGTCATGACTGTGTCTTTCCACAAGTACGGCGAGTACTTCCCAGGTACCGGTGAGCTGCGCGATATCGGAGTCGGCAGCGGCAAGAACTATTCGGTCAATTTCCCTCTACGCGACGGTATTACAGACGAAACGTATCGCAACATCTTCGAGCCTGTGATTGAGGCAGTCATGGTGCACTATGGCCCGGAAGCAATCGTGCTCCAGTGTGGTGGTGACAGTCTGTCAGGTGATAGGCTCGGATGCTTCAACCTGAGCATGGACGGCCACGCCAACTGCGTCCGGTACGTCAAGAGCTTCGGTGTCCCGGTCATCATCCTCGGCGGAGGTGGTTACACGATGCGAAACGTTGCGCGAACATGGGCATTTGAGACAGGCGAGCTGGTCTCTGAGACGATGTCGAAGCAACTCCCGTTCAACGACTATTACGAGGTATGTTTTGTGTTTGGAGACGAGATCGGCAAAAGCTAATGTCTCTCAGTACTTTGCGCCTGACTATGAACTGGATGTTCGGCCCTCCAATATGGAGAATGCCAACTCGCACGACTATCTGCACAAGATCAAGACGACCGTCATTGAGAACATTCGAAGAACAGGCAGACCCTCGGTCGAAGCTTTCACGACGATTCCGGGCCAATCTCTTCCAGGACTTGCCCGTGGAGAGGAATCAGATGCAGAGGATGAGGACGACGACATGGATGCCGACCTGAACCGTGACGTACGGAGAACTCAGCGGCAGAGAGACAAGGAGATTGAGCGCGAAGGTGAACTGTATGAAGACAGCGAGGACGAGGACTACAAGAACGGTCTTGGAGTACGCGCGCAGCCTGGTGTCAAGAAGCGTCGCAACATCACCGACTTCCCCAATCCCAACGCCGCCAAAGCTCAAGACATCGATGCTCTGGACGGGTTAGAAGAACTCAATGGTGACAGTGCCGTCTCGACGAGACAGCCGTCTGCTGCGGCCGCATCGCGAACTCAAACACCAGCTGTTGCTGAGCAAAGCACAAACGAGGACGGCGATGTTGAGATGGATGAAGCAGATGCGCCTGCTGCTGCGGCCGGAGCAACTTCAACAAGGTCACAATCTCCCGCTGGTGTAGTCACGCCTCCGGAATCGCCCCCTGCTACAGCTACAGCCGCAGCTCTTGCTCCTACCTCTGCTCCCTCCGCAGACGTCGCCATGGAGGGTGCCGATGACGACACCAAGGAAGCAGTCGCAGAGGTCAAACAAGAGGGCCAAGCCGAGCGCGATACGGAGAACGTCAAGGGCGAGGTGCGGACCGAAGTCGCGAAAGACTAAGAACATTGGTGGGCTGTCATGCCTGCTTGCTACAGCACATGACAGCGTGCATCTTTGGCGTTGTGGGTCATTTGCGTTATTTGCCTAAGCTTCAAGCGGGCGGTGTTAAGGTGCCCTGGTGCATAGACAAGGCAGTCTACGATACCTTTGCTATTCATTGTTTTGCTATCTCTACGCTGTTGGGTAGGATGTAGTCGAAAAGACTTCTTTTTGAGTTCCCTGACTTTTTGCTTCCATCCTATGTTGGTGCGGTCACCAGAAAAGGTTACTAAATGTGAGATGTGGAGCAAGTTTTGATTGATTCGTGTCGTCAGGTCGTATCTATTGCACACTACGAAGGAGCTGGTTTTGGGTGATGCACCGCACACGGGGGTCTGAAATCTTGCGACTCTTCTAGGAGGACTCTTAACAAGATTTCATGTAATATTCAATCTTAGTATAGGATGCTGATGTTCCTTATAGGTAAGATTATGTTATCTAATCTTATAATACACTGTTATAGTACTCCTAGAAGAGTCTCGAGATTTCAGACCTCGTGTGCGGTGCATCACCCAGAACCGGCTCCTTCGTAGGGAAGTTCGCCGTCTTCAAATCACAAGCGACATATCCTCCAGATCGATATCCAACCCACTACTCAACTGCGGGATCTGCGTATAATTCGACTGATCCAACAACTTCCTCGTAAGCTGCAACGTCTAAACTCCTTATCAGCACACAATCACCTCCATCGTCCAAAAAGTCCTCACCTGCGCATACGTCGGATTCTGATTCTCCTTCATGACCTCCAAAAACGCCCACGTCATCGCCCCCGTCGCCTCCCCCTCGATATTCGCATCCGCACTCGTCTGCTCGTCCTTACATCCACTAAACATGGTCACCATCTTCATCTCGCTTCCATACTGGCCCGCAAACTCGCCGGCATCCAGGCCCTCCTCTTCCTGCTCGCCCATGTGCCTCAACCCTTTAAAGAAACTGCTCGCGCCCGCGAGCAAGTGCTGCGCCTCGCCGACCTTGCTGTACGAAAAGCCGCCGTCGATAAGCCGCTGTGCGTCGCCGACGAGCTTCGCCCCGACTTTGAGGTTGTCGAGGAGATTGATGTGGCCGTCGCTGTCGGAGCGGTAGACGTAGGGGAGCTCGACGGCGGACCCGGAGTGGCAGCAGTCCATGATGATGAATAAGGTGCAGTCAGGCGCCATGCGCGTGACGAGGTGCTCGTGCAGGATGGTGCTGCTTAGTTGGCCGCGGGTTTCAAAGTCGACGGGGACGACTGTGTTGTCAATTCCGTTGGCGCGGTTGCCCTGGGTTTTGGGTATGAAGTTAGTATCCGTTTTGAGCTAGGACATGAATGTTTCACGATGACGAGGAGAGTAACATACTACACAAAGTCAGCAAAGTTGGTCCCAAGAAGCGAATGGTACGTCGCAGGTGCCATGCTGTCTACGACTGATAGCATCAGTTCATCACGCAGACTGCAAGACACCCACTTCGTACTCGGGGCTTGGTTACCATCTACGTCGGCAATTTGGCCGCCATGACCACTGTAGTGAAGCATCAAAGTACAGCCAGGTTCGGAGACGAGCCAGTCCATTGCGGCGAGAACTGGGGAGGGAAAAGGGGGGTTAGTGGGGATATGGAAGGTGACATGGGGGATGATTTGTGAGGGGATCTGAACGTACTGCATTGTTATTGTTAGTGTGGTTTGATGTGGTTCTTCTGGCGATCTTACCTGTTGTGACCTGAGGGGTAGTAGGGACTGTCAGGTTCGACTTCTGGGCGATCAGTCAAGATTACGCGGTCCTTGTGCGAGTCGCCGTAGCCACGGTAAGAGAGGAATTCAGCCATGTTGTCGACATCAGAGTGGCAGCCGCGGAGGGCATGGGAGCTGTTAGTGTAGTTGATGCCCATCAAGAGGGACTTCTTGCGACGATACGACATATTGAGTGGAGTGTACAGAAGTGGTAGTGATCCGGCGTTCTGAAATGTCAAGGCTATCGAGGCTTGATGCGAAGAGCGACTTTCAATGAGGACGTTTTGTGAGGTCGTTTGATGAGCTGGAGGGGTCGTGAAGGTACACGAACATCCATGCCGTCTTCAGCTTAGTGGCGCTTCCGGCCCGCGAATAGTTCTCCATCGTGCATATGCGTGCGTGGCAAGTCTCGTTGGGTACGATGTAAAAGCCGCAAAACAGTAATTGAGAAGTCTGAAAGCTGAATGAGCTTGAATGAAGCGCAAAGATCCTATGACGTCATTGTATTATTTGCGCTCTTCCATTCGACCCCGAACAAATGCCTGTTCAGCAATACGCGCAACATATCGTTGCTACACAAGAATGAGTCGTGACATCAGCCCACCGCCTGCAAAACGTCGTCGAACGACTGCCCTGAAGCCTGGATCGAGTGTGTCGCAGAAGCCATCACTACCCGAACCTTTACCTGACTTAGCAAACGATTGTATCCGGGTTTTCTCATGGAACGTCAACGGCATAGCTCCATTCCTGCAAAAGTCGATAATGTCATTCTTTTCGGTCTCGAAACCTGAAGATGGCAAAGACGATGTACCGCCAGCTTCTCTTAGAGATTTCCTCCATCGGCACAAGTGGCCTTCAGTTCTCTTCCTGCAAGAGGTCAAAATTATCACAAAGGACACGAAGACTCAGGACGCCGTAAGATCTGCGGTGAATGCAAGACTTGCTGTAGAGACCGGACAAGATGGCCCAAAATATGAAGCATACCTTGTCCTACCCAATGATCCCTACAACGCACGTGGCCTTCGAGGCAACGGAAAAGTCTATGGCGTCTGCAGCATCATTCGCACTGATCTGCGCGATCGATACGATGTCAACCACCGAACAGTAGCCTGGGACAGGGAAGGTCGAATCTCCGTCCTGGAACTCACATCAAGCTCTACCAAGCTCGCCATCTTCAACATCTACGCCGTCAATGGTACAGACAATCCATATCGTGACACAGAAACAGGCACCGTTCGTGGAACACGTCATGATCGGAAGCTACAGGTACATCGTCTACTCATGCAAGAATGTCTCGATCTCGAGTCCGCTGGCTGGGACGTTCTCCTCGCGGGTGACATGAATGTAGCTCCTGATGCACGAGATGGTTATCCGAAGCTACGCACGTTTCCACGACAGCATTCGATCAATCGCGCAGACTTTCATCGCAGGCTATTTGAAGGGAAAGGCAAGGATGGAAATGTGACTGGATTGAATGGAGTGGATGTATGGCGCAAGATGCATGGTGATGAGAGACGATATACCTACTATTCGAGAGACAGAGAGTGGGGAACGAGCTGCTATCGTGTGGACTATGCGATTGTGGGAAGGAGAGCGTGGGATAAGGGCATGGTCAAAGCAAGTGGAATCATGGATAGTCAGAAGGAGAGGGGGCCGAGTGATCATTGTCCGATTTGGGTGGATATATGTCTCGAGCCAGATCATCATGAGGACGAGGAAGGATCCCAAACAGCCGAAAATCCGAATCGGAAAGTTGAAAATGCTGCCAGATGAACCCGGACTTTTGGTCGAGAGAAGCTATGAGATTTCGGTGTAGTGGTGGAAACACAAGTCATCACATGCAAATCCGAAAAAGAGCTAACGAGGCTTCAAAGAAAACACAAAAGGTCGAAACCCCGAGATCATTAGATGACGAGAATCTTCTCTCTCGATGAAGACCTTGGGTCCGTAGATGCTGTGGGGTGTCGGTGGGGTGGTCACAGTACCGACATAAGCAAATTGAGCTAGTGAGGCTCAAGTGGATCGAAGAAAGCCGGAGCCCCGTGTCAACACAACTGTGGGTCAATGATCTGGGCTCCGGATACCTGGAGCGTTGCTGGGTCTAGGGGAGTAATTAGACCACGAGAGCGGTAGTGCGGAGCTGGGAAACACAACTTTCATGTCATCACTGCGAGAGCCCAAGTTGTATGAGGAAGCAACAATCAAGATGGACCTGTACTCCCATTCATAGTGGATGAAAAATGTCACCAGCATTGACAGTTGTGCATGCAGTCTGAGCGAAAGCTCGGGTTCTGACCAAGTCAAGAAATGTCGCATGCGAGTTGAGTCAACTCGCTGAGACTACGTTATTGTCATTTGCGCTAGCACGACTCGAAAGCTTGGACGGGGCAAGCACGTGGTGACATTGTAATCCAGATCCATGTGGGTAGACTGTGGAGGTGGGCCACAAGAGAATTGGGATGACCAGGGTCCACTCGTCGGTCGATTGCCTGCCGAAAAGCAAATTGCTTCATAGTCGACGATGCTGCATATTTGCATGTGCGTAGACAACTATAAGCGCTGTAGCAGGGTAGTTCATCTACCAATCGGTATCAGTAACGTTCCAATCCCGCAACTTTGAGGTTTGTTTCTCGGAAGGTATGTCGAATGTCGGAACGGGCTTCGAATCATGTCTGGCCCGTAGCATCATAATACGAATGTCACCGAGGTCGGATACTCTAGGTTGTCTTGGCGAAGCATTAGCAAAGTCAACGTTCTGTATCTAAACTCATGGTGTGAAAAATTCTTTCGGTTGCAGCAGCCCTCGGCACCTTTGTCGTCAAGCTGGAATACTGGTCGCGGGAAGTGGAGGCAAATTCGTTACTCGCCCAGCAACAAGGTCACAACGGGCATTGTGCCGATGAAGGTTGGGACGAACCGCTGCGCCATCGTCATTGGGTCCGATCTGCCAATCACAATTCCCCGGCAGAATATCGGACGATGAACAATGCTGGCGTCCCCAGAGACTTTTGCCCGCACTCCACACTTTAGTCTCTTGGCTTCTCCGCCCCGGTTCCTCCATGAGTGCACGGTGAGCGTCGCGGCAGTTCGACTTTTGCTCCGAGTCATGCAAGTGGCGGTAGATGCATACCTTTTGGCATTGGCTTCGTGGGTTAGCGACGGGTCCTTCTCGGGTGCGGCTGGTGCTATGGTGACCTCGTTGCGATGGAAGATCCGAAGCGAGAAGTACAAATAGTCGGCATGGGCTCGGGGGGATGGCAGATCACAGCTGCGATCTGTATTGTTCGACTTGAGACAGTCCTTCACAGTCACCATGGTCAGGCAAACTCGATCCGGAAAGAAGCAGAATGTCTTCACGACATTTCTGTGCGCGACATCGGCTATGGCCAGCGTGATCAACATGCCTTCCACAAAATCCCTTGCAAGATCCGAGGAGTGTTTGCCTTACAAAAATGCTTCACTTACAGTGGACGAGCGAGTGAAGGATCTGGTCGACCGTATGACCCTTGAGGAGAAGGCTGGACAGCTCTTCCGGTATGTAAAATACAACTTCAACGCATTCAAGATCAACGCTAATCATCGTGTAGTAAGTCACACCAGTTCTCCAAGCTTGTGCTGTCTTTAGTGATCTGTCAGAGTGCTGGTCGAAGAAAATTGCTGACAATGACCTTTCACAGACCAGATCATCAATGCAGGTCCCAATGCAACCCTAACAAACACCTCCATGGTACAAGTCACGGGCAAATACATGACCCACTTCAACTTGCACGGAACAATTGATAGCGTACGAACCTACGCGGAGTGGTACAACAACCTGCAAAAGGTCGCTCTCGAGACCCGATTGGGAATACCCATCACATTGTCTTCCGACCCTCGCCACGCGTTCACCAACAACATCGGCACCGGCTTCGTCGCTGAATCCTTCTCTCAGTGGCCCGAAAGTCTCGGACTTGCAGCCATTCGAGATGCCAAGCTGGTTGAAGACTTTGCAAACATTGCCCGTCAGGAGTATATGGCGATTGGTCTGCGATCTGCTCTTCATCCACAGATCGATCTCTCAACCGAGCCTCGATGGGTCAGTACCGCTTTTCAAGTACCGAAACTTTAGCTAAATATAGTAGGCACGAATTGGTGGCACGATGGGCGAGAACGCCACGCTGACTGCTGAGCTTGTTGTTGCGTACATCAAAGGCTTCTCTCATGGCGAGTTTGGAGCGCAATCGGTCACCACCGTGTCCAAACACTTCCCCGGATCTGGTCCTGTTGAAGGTGGCGAGGACAGCCATTTCACCTACGGAAAGAATGCTACCTACCCTGGTGTAAGCCAATTGCAGCGATCGTGATTGATAAATGCTGACACGACCATAGAACAACTTTGAGTACCATCTCATTCCTTTCAAGGCAGCTATTGCCGCAGGTGCAAGGCAAATGATGCCTTACTACAGCCGTCCCATGGGCACCAAGTACGAGGAGGTTGCCTCTGGCATGAACAAGGGCATTGTCACCGGTCTCTTGAAGAATGAGCTCGGCTTCGAGGGTATCGTTGTCAGCGATTGGGGTCTTGTGACTGACGGTATCATCGCTGGCCAAGACATGCCGGCACGCGCCTGGGGTGCGGAGGATCTTACTGAGTTGGAGCGTGCTGAGAAGATTCTGAATGCTGGTACCGATCAGTTGGGCGGAGAGGAGCGTACCGATCTGATCATCGAGCTCGTTGAGAGCGGCATGGTTAGCGAGGAGCGCATCGACGAATCGGTCGGCAAGCTTCTTCGCGAGAAGTTCATACTCGGTCTCTTCGACAACCCATTTGTTGACCCCAGTGTCTCAGTCAAGATTGTCGGAAACGCGGAGTTCAAGCGCAAGGGCAATGAGGCACAGCGCCGCTCCTTCACCCTCCTTACCAACAACGACACCGTCCTTCCCCTCAAGCCATCCGGCGAGATGAAATTCTACATCGAGGGCTTCAACAAGACTTTCATGGAGAAGCGCAACCTCCAGGTTGTTGACACCGCAGCCGAGGCCGACATGGCGCTCCTTCGTCTCCAAACACCTTACGAGCCTCGCCCCGGAGGCTTCGAGAAGAACTACGTAAGTGTCCCCTGTGTCTCATTTCCTCCCAAACCCATACTGACGTTCATCAGCACTCTGGATCCCTCGAATTCAATGCCACCGAACAGGCCCGCCAAGCAGCCATTTACAAGGCTGTCCCCACTATCGTCGACATCTACCTTGAGCGTCCTGCTGCTATCCCCGAAATTGTGGAAGCAGCCAAGGCAGTGATGGGCAACTACGGTGCCAGCCCCGACAACTTCCTTGATGTTGTATTCGGTGTGGATGGCGCTAAGCCCGAAGGCAAGCTTCCCTTCGATCTGCCCCGAAGCGATGAGGCTGTTGCGGCTTCCAAGGAGGATGTGCCCTTCGACACCGAGAACCCTGTCTTCCGTTACTCGCATGGCTTGACCTATGCTTAGAGAACGCGAGGCGGGGAATAATAGTAATGACAAATTAACGACCAAATTTAATCAAGTTTTCTGGATCCATGTTTGACTTACCTGATCATGATATGTATGTGCAGTTGCCCGGTAACTTGGAATTTGAGCCTACATTCATCACCTCGTATACATGATTTAGGTGCAGTTTATAGTCCTATGTAACATCTTCTACGCCTCCATCTGATTTGTTCTACATCTAGGAGCTGTCAAGCCAATCACAATGCCGAGGTGTATGTACCCCGCTTCATAGGGTATAGTTCATAGGCTTCATCAGCACAGCATAATCATCTCCACTTACCAGCACCTCGTTCAATAGTCAAAGCTCGGAAATGTCTGAGCCCCATCCAGAAGCCCAAGGTGTGCAATACACGCCGTCGGCAAAAGGCATCACAACCATAACGCTCAATCGAGCAGCGCGCAGAAACGCAGTCGATCCCGCCACAGCACGACAACTCTACAGTGCATTCCTCCAATACGAAGAAGACAACACCCAAAAAGTCTGCGTCTTCCACGGCGCAAATGGCACTTTCTGCGCAGGAGCCGATCTCCACTCCGTCGCGACCTCCAGCCTCACATCCACACCACACTTCAGCGCCGTCTCAGGCCGCAACATAGCACCCATGGGCCCCTCACGTATGCAACTCAGCAAACCGGTCATCTGCGCGGTATCAGGCTACGCCGTTGCCGGCGGGCTCGAACTCAGCCTTCTAGCAGACATGCGCGTCGTCGAAGAAGATGCCATCTTCGGCGTCTTCTGTCGACGATTCGGCGTCCCGCTGATTGATGGAGGAACAGTACGCTTGCAGGCTATTGTGGGTCTAGGGCACGCGATGGATATGATCCTTACCGGTCGTGCAGTGGGGGCTCGAGAGGCCTTGGCTATGGGTCTTGCGAATAGGGTTGTGCCGCAGGGGAAGGCGTTTGAGGAGGCAATGAAGATTGCGGAGCAGTTGGTGGGGTTTCCGCAGGAGTGTATGAGGAGAGATAGGACGAGTGCGTATAATGCTGCGTTTGGAGGGGGGAGCTTTGAGGATAAGATGAGATTTGAGTATGAGAATGCGAAGGATGTACTAGACAAGGAGAGTGTTGAAGGCGCAAGGCGTTTTGCGGGCGGGGCAGGGCGTTCGGGACGGTTCGAAAAGCTCTAGTTGATGCTGGTGACATGCATCTCAGCCGTAAAGGATCACGTCTGTTTTGGGTATTCTCTTCGCGTAGAGATATGGTCTGTGTTGCTTGCTAATGTTTGCTAGTCGAACTTGCTGCTGCAATGGAATCCTTCTGCCAACTTGCCAATGTCCCGAGCTCGTGGGAGCTAGACGTGGTGTGAGGTACTGCATCGTGGAAGCAAGTAGACAAATGAGATCCAATACGATTCGCAATGCGGAGGTTCGCTTGCTAGAATGCGCGGCTTACAAGCTCAGCCCTCTAAGTCCGCTCGGCGTGGCTGCAGATGAAGCGCGCGACCTGACCAAGCAGGTCGCGTTGCTGTGTGGCCGAGACGTTGTCAGCACATTTGTAAGCCCCCCCACCCCCAAACCAGGGCGTCGGGCGTAAACTACGCTACTAGAAACAACCATAACGAACAAAGGTATTGAGGTATCGTCAGTAATTCCTATATAAGGACTGGCAGAAAGATGATAAGTGATCATCAACATCAACAAACAATTCTCAGTTATTCGCAGAGCATTTCATCCACACTTTCGAGCAGTACTCAAATCCTACCAATCACACCAGAGACACTACTCTAATCTAAAAATCTTCAATATGTCCAAGATCATCACAGTATTCGGTGCAACCGGAAACCAGGGTGGCTCAGTCGTCACAGCTCTCCTCAATGACTCCCAGATTTCGCAGGAATTCAAGATCCGTGGCGTCACTCGTGATACCTCGAAGCCTGCCGCTCAGGAGCTCGCCAAGAGGGGCGTGGAGGTCGTCACTGTACGTTCTCATTCAACTTCCTTGCCAAATACATCCATGAATACTGACAGCAGTTCTCCAGGCCGATCTCAACTCTAAGGATAGCCTCCGGACAGCGCTCAAGGACTCCCACACCGTCTTCCTTGTCACAAACTATTGGGAGTCAGCAAACGCTCAAGTTGAGCTTACGCAAGGGAAGAACGTAGCAGATGTCTCCAAAGAGCTCGGTGTGCAACATCTCATTTTTTCCTCGCTCCTCAACGGGACCAAGACCAGCAATGGCCGCCTCACGCACATCCCCCACTTCGACAGCAAGGCGGACATTGAGCAGTATATTCGTGACCTTGGCATTCCTTCGACCTTCTACATGCCCGGCTACTTCATGAGCAATCTCGACCAGGCCATTCAAACAGGGCAGGATGGTACTCTGACCTGGGCTCTCCCAGTCAGTAACAGTGCCAAGTTTCCTTTGGCCGACATCAAGAACGATACCGGTGAGTTGAATAATACCATGCCTGGCAGTACTCATGCTTGTTTACTAACGGTTTATTGAGGCAAATTCGTCAAGGCGATCGTCAAGAAGAGAGATTCCGTCCTTGGTGCTCGCATCCTCGGTGCACAGGGCTACTATACTCCACAGGAGATCGTGGACCAACTCGCTGAAGTGACAGGCAAGAAGACGGCGTTCATGCAGGTCGACGCGAAGACGTACATGAGCTTCTTGCCAGAGTTCGTGGCCGAGGAACTTCTCGAGAACCACCAGTTCATTGAAGACCCTGGATACTACGCTGGTGAGGGTCTGGAGAAGAGTCATGAGATCTTGGGAGACAAGTTGGTGTCCTGGAAGGAGTATGCTGGAAACTGTGCTGCATTTAAAGCTTGATCTCGTAATGGTTCCTTGAGCAAATAATAAGAATTGGAGAATAGGCAAAATTATCAATGCGAAGCAAGTAATGAAACTCTCCGAGCTCTTTGTTCACCCTACCGTATATCTGAACCGGGGCAGTGATCGTTATTCTGTGCCTTTTTATTTTTTCTAGCGTATCGGATACACATTGTCGTCACCTCTATCGAGGGATGAAGAGGATTGTAAAGGGTGTTCGCAATGCAAAGAGGTTGAGGCTCTGCCTAGCGTGACTTGGCAGACCCCGCTTCGAAGGGTGCTAAAGTGATTTGCATGCGACGAAATGCCCATCAGCAATCGATGTCCTTCCAGGTCGATCATCATTAAATTAACGACACGTTCATGTGTCGCAGTCGGACGGTTGTGGTGTTTCGCAGCTCCACCGCCGCCTCTAGAGCGCCTCGATATCGGTGTCAAACCACCGCTGGCGATCCGATTAGGCAGGTGCCAGATTGCGCTACCCCTATCATCACCAATCACACCACACACACTCATCTCCGCTCCCGCAGTCAGTTGCCACGCACGGAGCTGTTCGACCGTTTCTCAAGATGTATTCGTTCTCACAAATTATGCGTGCGGGTACCTACAGTCTTGGAAAGACGCCGTTACGGAAAATGGCCGCAGCAGAGCGCTTGCAACACGTTTGATCGTCAATTAGATTGCAGTTAAACAGACAGCTTCAGGGGCTCTCATTGAAGCTCGCAGCATTCTGCCTTACCCAGGTCTACGGACACGGCTATCTGATGCTCCCGATCCATTTATCCTTATTCGGAAGGTAGAGCTTTCATTGATCATATTGTCCTGCAATATATAGTGCCAAGGCATAATATAGCCAGGGTCAAGGGCGATGACTGCCTATTCGAATGAATCGCCAAGCCTGGTTCACACCTTCATTTACACTTCGTGAAGGCCTACAGTCGAGTCGAGTCCAGGAAAGGTAGGTCGCGAAGGCTTAGTGGCCGCAGATGTGGCTTACACCCGTTTACACTAATGTTTGACCTCGTCCAATGTCATTCGGATCCTATGGAAGGCCTGGTGAAGATGTGTAGGACGCTCCGATCCGCGGGGCGCCTCAGGAGTTGTGCTTGTATAAGTAGAACAGGGCCGTGTCAGCGTCCCACTCTTCAGGTCACCCTCCTCGAGTCCTTCGTTCCTTTGTATTCTTGCTGTCAAGATGCGTTCGTTCATTTTCGCCTCGTTGGCGTCCATTGCCGCCATTAAGGGCGCCCAAGCTCATCCTGCACACACCCACCAGAGGCTTAGTCGACGTGGCGTTGACCTGGATGACTACCGCATGAAAGTGCCTGTGTCTTACACCAACGCCAAGGAAGTCGGAGCAGACGCATCGATCTCGTCCCTTACGCGACGCAGCACCGCCGAGGACACCGCAAGCGAGTTGGTCAAGAAGGTCGTTCCTGGGGCAACTTTCCGCGTCGCCGATAGCTATGTTGGCTCGAGTGGTGTTTCCCACATCTACTTCAAACAGACTGTGAACGGCATTGAGGTCGATTCATCGTCCTTCAATGTCAACGTTGGCCGCGATGGAAGTGTCTTCAGTTTCGGCAATTCATTCTTCACCGGCGATATGCCAAATGCGCCGTCCAAGACCAAGCGCGATACAATCGAGCCCGTTGCCGCTTTGAGATCCGCCATCAGCATTTTGGGCTTGCCTGTTTCCGCTGCCTCTGCTACTGCTGAGCCAAAGGAGGCCGCAGACACTTACACCATCAAGGAAGCTAGTGGTTGCGTGTCTGAGCCAGAAGCCCGTTTGGTCTATGTTCAGACGGCTGAGGGCAAGCTTGCACTTGCCTGGAGAATTGAAACTGACGTTATGAGCAATTGGTTGTTGACATACGTTGATGCCGTCGATGGCAGTCAAGTACACGCTGTCGTGGACTACTCCGCGGATGCTAGCTACCAAGTCTAGTGAGTAGTCCGTATTCCGTCATATTTCATAGTACTGATAATTGTTAGCCCATGGGGAATCAATGATCCGACGGAGGGCGAGCGTGTCATTGTCGTTGACCCATTCGACAAAGAGTCTAGCGAGTTCGGATGGCACAGCGACGGTACAACTAAGTACACCACCACACGAGGAAACAACGGCATTGCTCAAAACAACTGGGCCAACAAGTCCGCCAGTGAGTACTACAACTTGCCGCGACCAGTCAGCGCCGACCTCAAATTCCATTATCCTTACTCTCTAAATGAGTCGGATTTCCAGAGCTACTCAAACGCTTCTGTCACCCAGCTTTTCTACACTTCGAACATGTACCACGACCTCCTCCACAAGCTCGGATTCGACGAGAAAGCCGGAAACTTTGAGATCAACAATAACGGCCAAGGTGGCGTTGGAAATGACTTTGTCTTCTTAAACGCGCAGGACGGAAGTGCTTTCAACAATGCTAACTTTGCGACACCACCTGACGGTCAGCCTGCTCGCATGAGGATGTACATGTGGAACAACACGTACCCGTTCAGAGACTGCTCCTTCGAGGCTGGTGTTGTTATCCATGAGTACACTCACGGGCTTTCGAACCGCCTCACCGGGGGTCCGGCCAACTCCAACTGTCTTAATGTGCTTGAGTCTGGTGGCATGGGCGAGGGCTGGAGTGACTTCTACGCCACCGCAATCCGTCTCAAGTCTGCTGACACTCGCGCAACGGATTATGCTATGGGAGCTTGGGTCGACGGGTCCCCAGCTGGAATCAGGAACTTCCTCTACTCTACCGACCTCAACACCAACCCGCAGACCTACAAAGATGTCCAGCAATACACGAAGGTCCACCCCATCGGCAACATCTGGGCCTCTATTCTCTATGAAGTGCTCTGGAACCTGATCGACAAGCACGGAAAGAATGATGCCGGTACACCAGATCTCGACAAGGAAGGCCTGCCCACAGATGGCAAGTATTTGGCCATGAAAATTGTGATGGAGGGAATGGCACTCCAGCCATGCAACCCCAACTTTGTTTCAGCAAGAGACGCGATTGTCGATGCTGACAAGGTTCTGACTGGCGGAGACAATGCTTGCGAGATCTGGAAGGGTTTCGCTAAGAGAGGTCTTGGAAAGGACGCAAAATACGCTCTGCCAACCAGAGTTGAGAGCTTTGACGTGCCAGAAGGAGTTTGCTGATTGAAGTATCATTCCGCGAGTCTGCATAAGTGGCGTTTCGCATTTGAACGCATCCTGATACCAATGCAACATTTTTCACGTGCAGGTCTGTCCAAAACCAAGTCTCAAGCCCCACAGTGTGATGGAGAACATTGTGTTCAAGGCGTGATTGCCGAGTTTTGCAGAACTACGATACTACGATTGCGATGAGTCGTGAACACGTCAGTGATTCTACATCACATTCGACAGTCTTCCATACGAGATGTGTCCTGATGGTGACGTGACGTCATATCTGATTGCGCCCTAATGGGATGGTGCTGGCTCGCCGAAATGTAGGAACAGAGATGTGAGTGTTGAACGCATTGATGTTTTCTATCTAGGAGAGCGTGCGCCTTATATGGTGCGAAGCGCGTGCACGGATCAGTGAGGGTCTAAATCACGTGATGGGAGTCACAGTGACTATCCAACACGCAAGGCGCTCCACTCTCACCGTAAATCCAGGCAACCACAACAACAACGATCGCAAAAGAACAGCTTGCCTTTCCGACCGACTCACGACAAGGCAGCAGGTTAGGAGACGATATAACCAGAGGTGGAACGGCGTGATGGACTACCCAAAAAATCCACAACTCCATCATAATGCGGTTCCAAATCCTCATCAAGCTTTTCGCGATCTTGTTGAGCTTCACATCAGCATACACGTGGACGACAAAAGACCAATGCCCCGACACGATCACAACCATAGTTTCAAGCGACCCTTGCGAACACCGTGAACCTAGCGACGAATCGAGATGTAAAAAATCATCACCGCAATTCACTACCATGGACTCGGTACATGACGCACTCACGCATTGTCCCAACATCTCTGCACTTGACCTGCGCGTTACGGGACTTGGATGCACCGAGTTTCCAAGCAGCTGGAGCTTCCCGCTTAGACCTTGGGGACGTGAACGATACCCCAAATTGACGGGTTTGAGAATTGAAGGGTATGATTTCGACCCACGAAGCCTCTTCAGTCAGAGAAGGTATCCTTACAAGAGACCAAATGCCGTTGTGCCATACATACGCAACGCTATTAACGCTGCGGGTTTGAAAGACTACTGTGACAGAATCTGGAATTGGGTCCCAGTCAAGTCTAATCTTGACTTGTGGCTGGGCGCCATGGACTGGTCTGGTATTGAAGAGTTGATGATCTCCCGCATCACGGACGAGATCCTTGAAAAGGTTCCACCTCGTCTAGCATCGCTCAAGAGACTGGAAATGACAAACAGGACCTTCATCGAAGCGTTGCCCAACAACACACTCACACACCTGACCTGGGTCGGCAAATCCGAACCAAACGACCTCACTCGCATCCTCGAGCGACAAGGCGCATCCCTCCAGAATCTATACTTCAGACTACCAGAACGAATGAATGGGCCATTTCTACCCGATTTCAACATCTCAATGCTCCCCAGCATGGCCCCAAACCTTGTCCACGTCAGCCTCAACGTTCCGCGCAATCACACCTGGCCCCTCGATACCCTCAGCATCATCTCCTCGCTTTCCCATCTCCGCACAGCAGACATATACATGAATCTCCAATCTGAATGTGCTCAGCAACGGCCGTATTGGTTGTACATGAGAGGGGAGGAACGCAGAAATTGGCAAGAGATCTGTTCTGGAGACGCACAATACCACCAACCAAAGCTAGACATCGAGGCCGCAGACGACATGTTTCTCCATATGCGAACGTTCAAGAAGGGAGTCGAGTTACGCAACGTGACGTTCTATGCGGGAGACTGGACGAGGGGCTGGGATGGGGCGTTGTACGACCCGGATTGGTTCGATGGAAGGAGGATTATGGCGCATTGTAGCCGTGACAGCAACCTGCAGGTGGGGTGGTGTGACAAGTTCAAAAGTTGGGATCCGGATCGCTGGGATGAGGATGAGGATGACTGGTGAGGATCACGCGTGGTGCAGAAGGTCAATTCTTCCAATGGAGATTTGGATGCGAGCTACTAGCAGAAATGGATATCCGTGGAGGAGGATACATGCTAGCTATGAGACGTCGGCTTGTGTACAGAAAGAGACCTTTACAAGCTAGCTAGATGAAGCAAGTTTCTACATCTATCATCTCCCATTAGCGAGCTACTGGACTGTGTACCCAATCACCGCCAGCGGACGACTGCACTCCACTTCCCCGCAACCTCTTCCGTACGATGACACAGCCACATCCAGACTCCGATTCCCCATCCGGAATCCCGCACGTGAAGTACCAAATAGCCGATATCCATCCATCATCAACACGTACAACCAGATCCCACACCACCCTGCTTCCATTCCACCTCACACTATCCCATCCCCTCTCAACAATGCCCGACTCCACCAATCTAACCGGCAACCCAAACTCCCACCCCCTCTCCTCCTTCACCACCAACCTCACCTCCACCTGCCTCTGCGGCTCCATCCGCGTAACCATCACCGACTCCGAGCTCTTCACCCGCCCGCGCGGCCATCTGTGCCACTGCGCCAACTGCCGCAAAGTCGCCGGCTCGTACGTGTCATCCAACCTCGCCATCGAGAAAGAGAAGGTCGACGTCCAGGACGAAAAGGGCGTGATGAAGCGGTACAAGGATTATGCGACGGGGAGTGGGAAGTGTGTGGAGCGGTGTTTTTGTGGGGAGTGTGGGAAGTAAGTTTTGCGATTTTCTTGTCTTTGGTTGAAGATATTCTTTATTTGGGAGATGGACAAGAGTAGTTGCTGTTGGGAGAACTAATTGAGAATAGTCCGATCATGAGCTTGGCGGAGATATTCCCCAAGATGGTGATTGTGAAGATGGGCATGTTTCCGAGGATACCGCAGCCTGAATGTGAGAGTTTTGCGTTGCATAGACATGATTGGCAGGGGAAGCATGGGGATATGACGCAGTATGAGATTGCGAGGGGAGGGAAGAAGTTGGGGGAGTGAAGTGTCTATAAGATCTTTCCCGTCGTTATTAAGCTAGCATTGAAGACTGAGCAATAGAGAGATTTGACGGCCATGTAGAACTAGAGCACTACCGCAGTTGTCCTTCATCCATTTCATTCTCATGAAAAGCCCAAAGTGTCAGTAGTGAACGCCGGCACGGCTTTGCATGGCCACCAAAGAAATAATTGTCCCAACGAACGTTATTTGCTCGCTCTCTTGACCCACGTAGCTCAACCTCCTCACTGGGTGCAGTTTACTTACCACTGCGGTCGAGGATCATGCATCACCAACCATCCCTGTACATCGTGAGGCATCACGCAAGGTGCCATGTGGCATTCGCCTGTCCTGTGCTTGATAGAGCACCTCCACCGAGCACACTTGACTTCGTTCTCGGTGCAGTTCTGGCAGCGAGATCTGTTGTCGCAAGGAAGGTTCTTGGCATAGCACTCGATGCATGACAGGACAGTCTTCGGGAGCTTGCTGCTGGCGTCAGGTGCGACTATGTGTGCCGCGCCACGAAGCAGCATGCCATCTTGTGTAGCTGCCTTCAGACGAGACTGAGCGAACTTGAGCTGCTGTTCCGCGCCTTTGAGCTGGGTTCGAAAGCGGTCACACTGACTGCTCTTGTCTCGCAGTTTCTCCTTGAGGTCGTCCAGGCGTTCTCGATTGATCTTCTCTTGCAGTCGTTCCACATCCTCTTCAAGACTTGTAACCTTCATCTGCTCCTCGACAATCTTTTGGCGCAAATCCATGTTCACCTTTTCGCGCTTCGCTAGGGTATCGGCGAGGTTTTGAGCGCGTTTAGCATGATCTCCTGCATGAATCTGAGTCTTCAGAGCAGTATCGAGCTCAGTGGCCAGGCGCTCCGCGTTGACCTTAGCATCACGCAATGCTGCAGCTTGCACCTCGAGGTCTCGGGTGTGGGCAGCATCGCTGTCCTTGATGGTCGCACGAAGCCAATCCGCCTCTCCCCTGATCTTGGCGCACTCGGCGAGCTCGGTATGAAGCTCCACGATAGTCTTGTTTAGGTTATCGATGTCGAGCTGCTGCTTCTTGATCTCTACGTCCTTCTGGGCGAGTGATCTGCCCATCGAGGCTTTCTGTTCGCGATTTGCTTCGTTCTGGTAGCGAAGCTTGCCGACTCGTGCGTCTGCGTCGTGGTCCTCGTCTAGGAGTCTTTGATGGCCCCGGCGAAGGCTGGCGACTTCTTCCTCGAGGTCACGCTTCTGCTTCATAAGCGAGTCGAGTTGCTTTCCCATGTCCGCCCATACAGCTTTAGTCACACGAACAGCAGGCGTGGACGCCCTATCATACGCAGACACGGGAGGTGACCACCTGGTCGTTGATTGAACTGACTCGGCTGGAGTGGGAATGTTGGCAGGGCCAAAGTTGCGTGGTACCTGGGAAGATGCGGGTGGCGAAAGCGAGGACAAGACTGGCTTCTGTACTGCCTGTTCGATAGGGTAGTCATTGATCTCTTTGGTTAGAGCATCGAGACGATCCATGTCACGCTGAATATCTCTAGGATGTCGCGGGACATGCTCTGGGACGGGAGTTCTCGCCTGCTCCTGCAGGTACTCGGCAACAGACTCGCCACTTTTGAATGGGAGAGCTGTGGGCGAAAGAATGCTATTGCTGCTCACCCTTCGGTTCGCATACAGCATGCCTTGGTCGCTTTAGCATGATGCCGATACAGAACTATTGACATTGTGATATTTACCATTACTCTTATTTGGAAGTGCTGGGCGTGGGGTGGGAGTAGGAATGGGCGTCCAGGACTTCTTTGCTCTCATTGCTCCCACCAAATCCGAGAAGCTATCGCGTGGCGCAGCATTGCAAACTTTCGGGGCGCTATTTGAAGCGACACCACCCGGCGAGGTGGCGGCTTGCGAAGACACGCTCGGAGGCGAGTCGTCGAGACTAATGAGGTCGGCGTTCGCGTCTAATGAGACATCAGAAAGTGAGTTGTATGCAAGGAACGCCGCAACTTACAGCCAGCCATGTCAGCGAACGTGAGCGGGATAATGGAAAGCGGCTGAGGATATTGGGGGTGTAGGAAAAGTCTTTTGTTGCTGGACGAAGTGAAACCGTGCGTTGAGAGCAGTAGCGCCAAGCTTTTGACATCACTGGTGAAGCAGGCGCGACTCGAAGTGAAAGGCAATGCGAGATTGCCCATTGTGCACACATGAGAAAGCTTAAAATCATGACTGAGAGAAGGATCTAAAACAACTGAAATGGGTCGAGCTTCAATAGAGACATGTACGAGTACGATAGTCCCTTCATTCATCCGGTGAACGACCTACAAATTTTATACGACAGTCAAGCGATTGAGAACCAACGGCGCAGGTGACGAGGTGCGGCCGAATGACCATAGAACTGTAGGCCTCAAGTCACCTCTTCATGAGGCAAAGATCTACGGCGTTGGCCTTGCTCGACACCATTAGGCTCAACGTCCGAACCTCTTCAACTCCCAGAGCCTCAGTGGGGGGTACACCACTGCAGCCCAGGCGAATCCCACGAAGTTGCCCATGTCAGCTCCATATGTGCCGACTTCTTTCGCGATGGGGCCGAGATACCAGACTTGCGCCATGCAAAGAATTGCTCCAACCCACCCAATAACGAATGCAGCAAACGCTGCAATGCCGAGTGGAAGCTTGTTTCGCTGGTTCCATACATCCCAGTGAAAACCCGTCTTCCAACGGAAGATGAGGTGCTCTTCCAAGGTGATCGCAATCCATACCGACACCCAGTAGCCCATGAGCGCGAGAAAGTTCGTGAAGATCTCAGCTAAGTGAGCGCGGCCAGCGAGCGCGCAGACTGTGTATATGACGACACCGATAGTGTTCCAGATAACGCGAGGGATTGCCTCAGCATAGCGTCCGAGAATCTGTGCATCGATGCCAGACGAGTATGTCGGCACAATCAGGTTCGCTACCAGGCCTAGAGCGACCACAACGCCGCAGAAAGAGCCGAATCCACCAAGTGGCTTGTAAGCTTCGACAATGAGGGCACCTTGGGAGACACTATACGCCGCTTCCCACTCAGGGTTGACGGCCATGCCGCACGCTAGCCCAATGCCCAGGACGAAGGCAAAGGTGAAGCTGCAAACCAAACCAGTTAGAGTCATGCCGAAGATCTTCCAAGACGATGCATGCTCAGGATAGTACACGAAGTAATCCGCTGCTCCGCCGCCATAAGTGATGGCAGCAGCAAGGGTCAACCCGAAAAAGCCGATTCGGTTGCCAGTGATTGTGTCCGGGTTCTCGTCGCCATGAGAGTGTGCTGATACGTTGAATTGCGGTCCAGCTACACCAGCGAGGATACAGAGCACAATGAGCTGCGGAAGCCACGCCCATCGTTCGTAGTAGTGGAAGATTTGATAGCCAAAGGTCGTGATGAGCCAGGCTAGGATTGCCACAACGATGATGCCAACCACGAGGGACATCGATCCATCAGCGACAGCAGCCAAAATCTGACCAGCCACAACGCAATCAATCATGCCGTATCCGAGCAGGACGATGATGTTGAGAATGACCACGATCTTGGAAGGCCACCATCCCATGGTGTATCTGTCTCGGTCAATTACCTGCTAATCACGCAGTATAACATCAACATACCTGGAGAATATCATTGTTCTGTTCCCACTCTTAGGCCCAAAGGTAGCGATGTAGGCAACGACCAAGGAGCCAACAAACGCGCCAAACACGCTCAGGAGACATGAGTCCAGAAAGCCGAGCGCGAACACGACAGGACCCAGCATCCCAAGAGTGATGTTGTTCGCAGCCAGATTGACACTGAACCACATGATGGCGACCTGGGAGTAGCCCAACAGGCGCAGGTCTTGTCGCTCATCTGGCTCGACGCGCTGTATGCCACGCGCCTCAAGATTGTATGCCACAAGTTGTCTCTCAAAGCTCTTCCATCCTCTGTGTGCCTTTCCCAGCATCGTCGCATGGTTCTGCGTCTCGTGTTCGTGAACGGGTAATCCAAAACTAGAATCATTCTTCGGTGCGAAGATAGTCTTTTCATGGGTCGAAGCGGTCGTTTGGTGAGCAGGTTGCTCCATGTTTGCGACCTAGATACATTAGTAGCAGCCTCGAGAAGGGGAGGCAAGCATGAAGTCCTTTCGCAGGTGTTAACCTGATCAAGTTCCGACCGTATTTCTCAGATCGCTGCCATTGCCACAATCTCTGTCCCTAAATAGGGAGTTGCGATTGTGGCATTCGCAGCGACCACCGGTGTCATGCAATTGCTATCAAAAGATACCTTGATCGGGTGGGGTTCTGCTACTCAGCTGCATCTTGGCTATTGGCGGCCGTACTGATGATACGGAGGGTTGCGATGAGATCAATTGGAATCGCGCTAAAGGATTATGACTCCGACACGTGCAATTGAAGCTTCAAAGTGATGCGCCGGCGTCGTGCTCGATGGAAAATGTTGTCGCAGGATGCATTGGGTTCAGGCCAGAACCCCGCCAGTTTCCGCAGCGGCCCATCCCGCGCGTCCACTGTTGGCCATCTCCACCCGATATCGCTATCGCGGTCTCGCAGCTTCAACTATGACATGTCGACTTTTTGTGGGAAGTTATTTTAGCTACAGAAGCAGACTTACCAGATCGCCCGACTAAGGTTCTCGATGTTGAACGAATCGCGTCTTTGTGCTACACCAAACCACGCAGCTGGGTCAATGTTTGCACGTCACTGCTCAACATCGCAACCACTATCTTACCTCAACCGCACTCTAGTGATGGACACTCAATGATGAAAATCATGTAGGGCAAATGTCTAGAGCTGCTCCAAGAGACATCATCGTCGATTGTGCTAGAACATGTATTCTTCAAAGTCTTTGGCAGAGCCACGCCTACGCAATGTAAAGGTGAGAACCTGTGTCTGCTTGAAAGCGTAAGCAGAAGGACTCCCAATCGGTGATAATCATCTATATTCTGTTCAGTACTGCAATCACACACTCAAATGATACCTCGTGTCAAGATCGATCTCCCGGAAGCAGACTCTTCCGACAGGACGCAGACTGCACAACAAACACAGTGCAAGACAAACTCGGCGATTAAGCTCGAGTCCAAAGCCCAGAGTAGGGGCAGTGCACTATCGCAATTCCCTGCCTTGAACGCCCAACACGAAGCTCGTCTCCGAATCCAGCGAAGCCATCGGACCGACCGACACCCGTTCTTCCTCTATGCACATCCATCACTCGCACGGGGGTCCTCCTTTGGCTAGTAATACACCACTTGGGAGTCCTGCTCGACGGGAGCTCCGTTCTGCATACTCGGTTCCAACTTCCCCCCGTGAAGCATGTCAATGTGCGTCACCTCGCTGCACGTTCCTTTGCATCGATCCGTTCAGAGGTATAATCTGCAATTACTGGTGCTAGACGCTGATAGCTTTTGTGTATACCTTCACACAGCAATATTCCTCCAAGCACAGCGGTCGAAATGCACTAGAGCCACAAAGGAGAGCCTACGAGCAGTAATTATCCCGACAACCAGCACGGGAATAGCTTTAGACAGGTCGCCGAGCTAGTACATCTTCTATCGACCTTACAGTTCCCATTCTCAGAATACCGACAAGTTGGTATGAGGATTGCAGATGGAGATTGCGAAGGATTGTTGAATTACCAAGAATAGTCGCGCTGCGTCCGACTCCCTCCTTGGCACAACAACATGCAGAGTATCATACTTCAAACAGTAGAGGTATCAGTGCATTCCGTCACATGTCGCCGACTGCGTCGTCGTTAAAACCGAGTATGATGGTACATACCAAGTACAGCAGTACGGACAGCGACAGCGGCATTACAAGCATCCGAAACAGCATCTACACTAAACCCTAGATCCTATCTTATCCATCCTTACCATAACGTGCGGCAGTGAGATGGATCTGCACCTAGACTTAGCAATCCAACACTATCTTTGATCTCACGCACTCGAAAGCGACACCACCTCAACAACATCTCAAACACACTGTTTCAGTGACAAATAGCAAGATGTGATCTCAAACAAGTGACTTTCCTTCTCCTATTCCCGCTGTAGGCTGTGCTGTACCGTGCGTCCCCACAAACATCCCCACACACACGCACACTTGCACCCCTCCCATCCACTCACACTCTCCCTTCACCAGCGTACCACGGCGATCCTCACCTCTCTGCACCACAAGCACACACACACACATACCGTCCCGCCCGTAGGGAATGGCGCCCTCAAGTCCGTACTATACGTCCGCATATTTCCAAACCACTGCAACCGTTCCCCCTCCAGGTGACCGGTAATGATTTGCTTCGGTATCCCAGCAACCCACACCCATGGTGCAGTGTGTGTAAAGACCCATGCGCCGCACGCAGCGAGAGAGCAATTTGCGCTAGGTTGACGGGACTTGTCGTCACCACGCCTTTGCCTCGCGAACCACGTTTTTCTGACAACCGCTGGTCTGCATCTGCATGGGCAACAAGGATAAGGGTGTATGTAGCGCAATGTAAGCCTTGCGTATCTACGTCAACCGCGTGTGCGCAGCCCCGTATGCAATTCCGACCGGACGTCTCTGGATATTAAACATGTTGCAGGGTCGGTTGAGACAGGTAGCATGATGCGCCGAGGGTAGGGGAGCTAATTAGCGCCCTTATGCTCAGGCGCTGAGGGCTAATTAGCTGTCTTTCCAGAATGCTTGCCGCTTTGGGTAATATGCGAGAAAGTGAGATGATTCGGTGACCGAAGACGTGGACCACGCCGTACGACGTGATGTATGAGGATGGCACTGCGCGGCGTTGTCAGGGCGAGGGTTTGAGTATGGGTCGAGAATCCACGCAGCGCCTTCTAGAACGTTTCAGGATATGCATGCAGTCAGACTGTAAGGATGTGTGAGTGGGTGGGGTGAAGGACGACGCAGGCCTGGGTGCTCGTGCAGGTGCACGTATGAGCACATACGAGGGGGAAAAGACTGGTGTTCACACATGCACGGTGTGCATAATGCGTATGTGTGTTGACTCTGGGTTTGCAAGACAGGTTACCTCTATGTAAGCCTAGGTGAATTTGGAGGGCGATTACTCTGCACAAAGCATGCCAGCCCAACGAAGCAAACAGTCAGTATTACGCAAAGCCGTGCTTGCTGAGATGTACGATCGATGATGCGACAGGCAGACCTTCCACCCGCCTTCTAGAATACTGCGGTCCCGTAGAGCATGCAGTCAGCCGTAAAGTCCATGCATGCAGTCAGCAAGCTCGCGTGGAATGGGGGCCGCATCGCAAACCGCTGATGTGCACGGGCATATTGACTGCACAATCCTGGTCGATGTGTTGAGGCGCGAACCAAACAACTAGGCTCCGCTGTTTGACATATGGCAGCCATGTCAGCAGAGGCGTGAACACGGTGGAGGTCTGCAGGATCTGATGTGCACGTGGAGATGTGTCATTGTGCGGCACGAAGCGTTGAAGCGTTGAACATCAGCCCTACGATGGTGGGTCTTCGTGATGACATGTGGGGTGAATGAGACAGAGAGTGAAGTCAGCGTTCAGTCTGCTGATTGGAGCAATCGCACCGCCATGTCACACAGTTTTGGCATTGCTGCCTGCGATTGGAGTCATGGGTTCGCCTGACGAATCCAATAGCGTGCCAGTATCAATATTCGCTAATGCGTAGTACATCAAACCTCGCAGCTCATTTAGCTGACCCATCATGAGGCGTTGCGTCCTCGTCAACATCATCGTCCCACTCGTCCCGGCGAACACCGCTGTCATGTTTTTGTATAGAGCTTCCCGCGGCAGCCGGAGGTGGGGCGTCATCATCGCTTTCGTCTTCAAAGGCAGCTGGGTCAGCGAGCGGTTGACTCTCTGGATCCATGTTGCCTGCTGCGGGGCTCTTCTTCTTTGGTGCGCCCTCGACGCCTTCATCAGCAGAGACAGAAATGCCACGGCGTCCCCACTTGTTCGTTGGTGCTGATTCTTCACGTCGCGGGGCAGCTTCCTCATCATAGTCAAAATCGGCACTCTTACGGCCCGCGAACCGGCCGACAAGCCATCCACGTCCGAGGTCTTCCGAGTCAACCACACCGCCCCGTCGCAGCTTGACGCGCTGCCGTGTCCAGTATACCCACGCAAAGTCGATCATGAGGGCGGTCTGGATTGAGCCCCAGACCCAACTAGTCGGATCGGCATAATGGGTCTCATTAGCACCTCGCACTATCCAGTTGAGGAGATATAAAAATCGGTAGGTGCCAAGGGTGACGAGGTAGAAGGAGTCGATGACGGTCGGGACGGTAGTCTGTCGGAGGAGGAGCAATTGGGGAATCACGCAGACAGATTCCAGGATCTCAGAAAAGACCCACATGAGCTGCCCTTGTCAGCAGTGCATTATGAGCCTTGGATGCTTCGCTAACCTTCATAAAGGTGTTGTGACCTATGACCCATTTCTTGAATATGAGGTACCAGAATGGAGACACGACAATGGCACCGGCCAGACAATAGAGACCAAACTTCCAGGCCTTTTCACGTTCGCGTGTGCGCGCATATACGCTTGTCATCAAGAAGAGTATGTACAGCGATGACAGGGTGTAGAATATCTAGCGACTGTCAGCGCTGCGCGTAAGTACATCGACGTGTCACACGAACCTTGAGCGTGAAGTTCCATGTGTGCCAGCCGTCTGCGGTCGCAGAAGATGTGAAGATATCCAAGTAGCGTGTGCAGAAGACTAGAGCATAGAGGGCCTGCGTAATGAGCGAAACACCTGTCCATGCTATCAGCCACGTTTGCAGCCAGAGACGCATCGTGAAGCTTACCTTCAGCGCTGCTGTTCGAGTGGATCGCCCATATGAGAATGAGCTTCGAAGATGTGTGCGAAACGTCGCCCAGTATATGAAAGACGTTGAATTTCATGGTGCAACCTAGTCGTGTGACGGGGACACCGGACGCAGATGCTCGCCTGGACGTGGAGCTGGGTCTCAGAACCTCAGTTGCAAGACCCGCTTAGAACGGGAAGGAGTGCAGTGATGCCGGGTGTGGCTTCCGGATGGCGCTGAACGATGGCGGGAGGATGCAGCAGAGCAGTAGTGATGGTCGGAATCGATGTGGAGAGCTTCTTGTTGGTGTTGGTGTTGGTGCCTTGAGGCTTGATGTCACAGCTCAGGACCCTGACCGCTAGCCTGATCCGTTGTATCTCATCACGTGTGTTCTTCGAATCGTATACTACACCTGGAGCACCTGTCTCCTGGAACATCGACCCAAGACATCGGTCAGATCTTCGCAAAGTATACAAGACAGCCAATGTGATGGAATACCCGCACTCTCGGGTTCGCCTTGATGAAAGTATTAGATGCGCTGCATGCGCAACGAAAAGCTTGAGTGTCTCTCGCCTGGAACCAGCAACCAGACTTCTCTTTGAAAACGTGAGAGTTCAGATACGTCGAATCATTGCCATCTCACTGAGGACGCGCTGCTGCATGCTGATCTATACATGCCCACAACCTACTCGTCTAGCATGACCTTTCCAAGAGCACACCAACTGGATTGGACGGAATATCTCTTGCTTCTGAAAAGCAGATATCTCAAGAACACTTAGCATCCGACTGGCTGGTTCGACCGAAGTGGCAGGACGCAATCGAAACCTGCTCAAGCCATTGTTCAGGCCACCAGTCTTCCTTCGACGCCAACGCAGGAGAGCATTAGGCACTCCTACGGACAAATGCATCCGCCCACTCACTTTCGCAACCGACGCGGACTGCTGCATCAACGCAAGCTTGCTGAAAGAAGGAGGTCATTGCCCAACAGCAAAGTACCGCCGAACAGGCATTCGGGCATATGCGCCTCAGCATGGTGAAGTCGAGGGAGCCGCCAGCAGGTCGCCAGCCTCGTAGCTCCGCCTCGTTTGCGGACAGGTACACGGCCTCTTTCCATGGGTCAGGATCCATCCGTCTTATTTGGCGCCATGCCGGCGTAGTGGGCGATCATGACGGCCAAATGACTCTTGCACGATGGAAAGATGGAAAGGTCGAGGTCGCCGACGATCTTGAAATAGTCGGGCGTGTTGCGCAAGGCTGCGAAAAGCGCCCACCAGCACAACTTGGCGGCGGCGCGGTTGGACCGTAGTCGAGGCAAATGCATCGAGCATGTTGGCTACTGCACCGGGACTCGAGCAGGAGATGCTCTGAAAGTTCTCAACGCGATGCTGCAAGAATGGTGGCCACTGCAGTCGGCCAATATGGATGCAACAAGTCTGACCCCTGCACAGCATGATTGGTGAGACGTCCTATGGCAACATGTCCGAGGGGTGGAAGAGAATGTGGTGATTCGCGACATGGTGACGAAGGCGCACCCTTTGCGGTGAATTTGCCGTCTTTCAGCCCCAACCAAGGCATTAGCAGCCAACCACACTGCCCCATTCATGCAATTAAGCGCCTTTGCTGGCCGTGTCTCAGTTCGCGATGCACACTAATTGCTGCATCGCTACGGCGCAATTGTACGATACACCAAATGGGGTGACACGGCTGCCAAATTTCCTCGTGCTACGCGAAGGATGAGCATCCTTGCGACGGGTCCCGCTGGCGCCCACTGCACAGACAGGTTCATCGATATCACGCTGCAGGAGCAGAGAGATTACCCTGCTGGGAGAGTCCGACTACGAGGCTCGCGGGCCTCTGCCACATGTACCTACGTCAGGGTGGTGGCCCTCAGCACGAGACGACATGGCCAACTGCCGTCGACTCTCCCTGCAGAGCGGAGACTCGACCCGGGCCCTCGACGAGAGCACCATGCCGCCCCAGGACGTGACCACGAGACCGAAGGCCGGCACGTCTGCAGGCTGCGTGCTCCAACGGCTTGCGGGCACGATCGTCACCCGTCGCAAGCAGAGCACAGTCCCAGCCAGCCGTTCCTAGTCAGCAGCTGGGTCGGGGCGCAGGCGTTGACAGGCTAGGGTCGCCAGCCATACCGCGGCTCTAGCGCAACGACATGCTCGCCGAGCCCTCTAGAGAGGGTGAAGGATGGGCGCTAAGGTGCAGAGGGCCTGACTGTCGGTGCGCAGTCCACTCCCCAGACCTCCCGCGAACCGGGGGGCAGAGCATCGACAGAAGCACTAGACGTGTGCTGCGCTCCATTGAGCATTCTGATAAATACGACTACGCCTTTTGCGCGGCTCAGTCGACTACTGTACAAGCCTAACCTCGACCAAGACCGTGCACCGCACCCATCTTCCTTCCAGCTCCCGCATTGTGCCCATCTTCGCTGGCTATACTACTAGAGGTAGAGCTCAGTACTTGAAGCTCACTCACCCCATCCTGCAGCTCAAGCTATCATGTCTCTCGTGCTTGATAGCGTTGGCCCCCCACCTCACCTGCTCCACTCTAGAACACCTTCGTGGCCGTGCCCCTTTGACCCTCACGGATACCCCGCGGCCACCTCTTCCTCACCGACTCCAATGTCTCCCCAGTCGCTACAGTCCTACATGTCACACGTTCCAGAGAGTCCCTTGCCGTCGCAAGAAGTCAATACCTTGCCCTCGTCCACGTGGTATGGCCCCTCGGTGTCCGCTCCAGAGTGCCACTCCCAGGTAGGTCATGCCCATCTCGCTAGCTGTCATCGCTCACCTTTTGGTCTTCAGACGGGCTACGCCACATATGGCCAATATATGCCGCCCCATACCTCTTCCATTACTCTTTCGCCACCCACTTCCACTTATGCCTACGTGGGAAAACAACCACTTTCGAGCAAACGCATTGAGTCGTCAGCTGTTGCAATGTCCCCGATCTCCGCTCATACCAGGGACTCTGTATTACCCGACTCTACGCGACCATCAGAAGAGCCCCAATCAAATCCGACCCGTGTCCTCGACCAGTCAGCAGCACGCTGGAGACAGAGCTCGCACCTACTGGAACGCCCACCGAGCAGCTCCAGTAGTCTGCAGTCTGCGCCAGTGGAGAGTCCTTGGACCTTGAACCCTCTAGGCATTCAAACGGCCAACATGCACCACGACCATTATTATCCTTCCTACCAACATCTCACGCGTAGCCCTCGCCTCAGTGAGCCACTAATAGAGCTCCCTTCAAATCATCTGGCCTCACCGCAACCACGACGTCTTTACACGCCCATAGCACCTCAACCCATGGACACACCTCGATCTAGCGGAATGAAGCGCAACCGAGAAGAAGACGAGGAGAGCTGTGACGAGGCGAAGCGAAGGAAGCGTTCAGACTCTAACACCTCCGTGCAATTCGAACTGAGCGAGGAAGACAAGCTACTTCTGCAGCTCAAAGAAGAGGAGTCCATGCCGTGGAAAGATATTGCAGCCCGCTTTCAGTCCGACCTGGGCAAGGCCTACCAAATTCCAGCCCTGCAAATGCGTCTAAAGCGCCTACGAGAACGCATGCGCGTATGGACAGAGACCGATGTCAGAGCACTACGCATGGCGCAAGAGTACTGGGCGCAGAATAAGTTCGACATCATCGCCCAGAAGGTCAGTCAACACCATATAGCGTAGTTCTTGTTCTAAGACTAATGTCAAGCAGATGCTCGAATTCGGCGCTCAAGAGAAATGGACTGCTCGCCAGTGCGCACGCAAATGGGCTGAGATTGACCCTGCCCCAGCACCTTATGCCCACTTCGAACAACATCTGCAGCACGGTTTTGCCCCTTACAACATGAGCCCTGTCGAGGCGCCTCATCCCTTTCTACCATACATGAACGTTCAATGAGCACAATGTTCCTCTATGGCTCCCTCTCTCCCCACGATACATTGCTTCGTTTCTATCAAGGGTCTGCACAAGCCCTTTGGCGTACGGTGTTCGGCGCAGCCCAAGTGAGGCTTTGAATGCATATACCCACACACCTCACTCTGTGTTGGCCCGGTTCTTGTTCAACAGATACCCTTGTTTACAACACGAGATGCGAATAGACGCTCTCAATCTAGATCGAAAGACAAAATACATATGGTTAAACATCACGATGCAACCTTTTTAGGCACTTATCCTCTTTGCTCCAGCTCTTTGCGTTCCAAATGGAGCGTGTCGCTAAGGGTGACTGTGCCGCAACGTGCGATGGCTCACGCCGCAATCAAGACAATCAAATTTTCGATAGCGTTTCATTAACGCTGGGAGAAATATGCACCGCCAATGGCTGTGTTCATGGTCGTAGCCATTTCGTCTTTCAAGAAGGACTACAACCGCGCGGCACACATATTGACGTAGCAACCACCCTCACTGCCTGCAACATTAATGGTGTGGAGGCTATTCGTGACAAAGCTCAGTGTATGGCTTCGGACGACATGTAGCTAGATACATTCTAGCCAAGTGTTTTCAGTGCTGCAACTGCATATCAATGAACGGCTTTGTTCGGCTGGTGGTCCTCGAGACAAGTTGCCATTCATATTGCCAGTACGCGCGCATCTCCGCGGCCTTTTTTAATGGTCGTGCATTGGTTTTGTACTCAATACCGAGGGTGTCACATCACAAGAGTACGACAAGAAGAGGCAGCATACGGCACATCAAATGCAGATCCAAATGGGACTAGACATGGACAGTGCCTTCTTCGACCTCAAACAAACGTATACACTGCTATGAAATTCTTCTATCGACATCGAGCGATCGAAGCGCTGCGGGCAAAGCCACCATGGCATGAGCCTCGTTGCAGGCGCTCGTAGAACGCGTTATGCAACAGTGCGCAGTGCTTCGCCACGGTGTCAATCCAAGCTTCAAACAACCTCAAGACTGGATGTTATACACCCGCATGAACCAACATCAGATCCTGCCTTACTGCGAGTAGACTTTCAGATGCGTCTCATTGCTGTGGCGCGAAAACCTCCCCGACCGGCACAGCACAACATATCCATGACCGCAAGGCTTAATCGCAATTATCTGACGGCAGTGCATTGACATGATAGGCGGATGGCAAGCTAGATCTGCCTCATGCTGGAAAGTATGTGCAGTCAACCTTCGACTTGACGAAAAGGTCACAATCGAATCGTGAGGCGGGAAATCGAATGCTCTCAGCGCTGAGCCAGTGCTATATTGAAACCAACCCGCTGACACAGTACACACAACAAGCTAAGCGCTCTGTTAACGTGTCCATCAGAGTCTCAGAGACATCCAGTCTCTCTACATACATCGCAAGGCCGGTCGAGGACTCTCGATGAACAATTCACTTACCAGGGGTTTGAGTTCATTTGCAATCCGCCATACTCGATGGAGAAACTTCAACGAAGTGACGAACCACATCGAGGCAATCTTCAGGTATGTCTCAGACCGAAACTGTCATCTTGTGGAGAGCATACCTTGCTGCAGACAAAGCAGTGCTGTAAGGTAAGCTGACTGCACTGTTCCTTCACCACAGACGTCTCATCGTATGGCCAGTCTTACTTCAAAGTGATACAAGATTATCGGCGGCCCATGTGAGCGGCCACTGAACACAATCTACACGATTGGCGAAGAAGTTTTAGGCGAATGGCTTAAGACCTGCACCTTCAAGATAGAAGGACAGCACAGTCAAGCATCGTAGGACAACATTAGTCCATTCCTACCGGCTAAAACCTGTCGATCCTGTGTGACAACTCACTGCAGACTCTGCGTACTTGAACTAGGCAACCAGTGGCAGGGCCGCCACCGGGTCAGTCTTGAGCTTGAGTGCGGATATTCGCGCCGGGAACGCTTGGCAAGACCACCCATTGTCGTTCTTTCGTCGCCGTTTTCGCGTCCACAGAGTCCCCGCAACCAATCATGATATTGTTGCGGCGAGCTCAGTCACTGGTACGGCAGTGGCGCTCAGCACGACGACATCCTTCGGCGCTCAATCCGGATAGCCGTATCACTGCAGCTCGATGACTCGCCGAGGTCGAACATATTCGACTTCGAAGGTGAGGTTTGGTGACGCTCGCCACTGCACACCGAGAGTGAATGGCCCGACACAGTGGATGAAGCCGAACATTTGCGAAACGATCAGCGCGCAGAACAAGCATCAACCATTCGACCCAACCCGACCCATTACTGCACCGTTTTGAAAGAGGGCGTTTGCCAGGGCCGAGTTTCGAAACCTGTGGGTATCTGCACACCTCTTCCCATAAGCGAAGGGTATCCAATAACCCCGCCAGTCCTTCCTCAGCAACACTTGCCCGTTGCGTTTCTTGTTGAACTGCAAACGTTTAGCCGCACCAGGTCCAGTCTGGATGGCACAGGTACCGAAAGTCAAGCTATGCCCTATGAGCGCCCCATGCACGTGCAAACCACGCACATATGCATGCCGTCAGCACGCAACTTGTCCTGCTCACCGATAATTCAGCTGGCTTTGCGGCGCCTAACGACGCTGACCTCAAGCCTCCACGCCAAGAAGCAGATCCGATCTGGAGGTGCTTGCGGAAATCGTGTCAAGCATCATATTCGACCAAGTTTCATCTTCCTCTCTCTGTCGGTATGCGCCTCGCGGCGGGGTCATTCATGCCAGACCTGTTCCCAGGCCACCCCCGGCATGTCGTAATCAAACACAAAAGCTATTTTGAGACACACCTTCCCGCGCGCGCGCGGCTGCCGGGGCCCCGAAGTATGCCTCGCGCTATTCCAGGATGTTCGAAAAGTCGGCTCCGGCTCCGCGCCATCGGTCGAGAAAAGGACACAAGCGAAACCCAGCGGTGTCGCGAGGTCTTGACCTAACAGGCCACGGAGTCCCCACGATACAGGCTACTGAACCTAACTGCAAGTTCGGGGAAAAAGGCGAGCATGCTAGAACGGATACACCAACCACGAGAAACGTGGGTTTCATTTATCCAGAGTCGGCGACAACGTATCATGGCTTGCGTATGGAGCAGGGAAGGCCCCACACATCACATCACAACCATTCAACGGCACCAACGGCCTTCGACAGATCTTCTACACTCCTTCTAATGCTGACAGAGGTCCGTGTCTCCGGGTTCCGTGCAGCTGAAGGGCCAGAAAGGCCCCGCTGCGGCGCGCGCTGTAGGGGTGGGCATGTGTACCGTCAATGCAGAAGAGAGGCCCGCCCGGACTTGAGTAACAGGCTTGATGCTTGACCGAGCCGAGTCCTCGATGATGACATCGTCGTGGTGTCGCAAATGGATGGTATATGCGAGCGTCAAGTATAGACGGGCGGGACATGTCCTAATCCACGATTTACCCGGATCCGCTCGCTCGGCACATTTAGATGACGGTACGCCTGGTTGCTTGGGGATGGGCGCATGTCACCGGCTGTTTCCGAGAACGGCTTCGTTTGCAGCGCCCCGTTGCGCGTGGATGCAGGAAATGGCCGCTAATATGTCTGTTTTGGGGCATACTTGATGGTCTTGATAATGCGCAACGATGACGCGTCGGGATACATTCTCGGGTCAGCATATACGGCGAGGCTGCAAGTCTTGTGTCCGATGAAGGGTGCAGACACTCTTCTGCTCGTTTGTTTCATCATATGGTTGGGTCTTGTTGCAGTAGAAACAGTGTAGGTCGCACCACTCTTGCACAAATCCTCACCTTCTATTGACTTCACGCACGAGCTCGTTTTGGTAATGCACCGAACGCCTTGCAAACTGTAGTTTACGCCTCAGCCAGGAGGACTAGAACGCTATAATACTATACAGAACTCTTGCAAATACTGGCATAAGGCACTACAGAGTGCTGTATCAAGACCTCACATCAGTATTGTCTGTTACACAAGTGCATGACTGGACGTGGATGAGATGGCGGTACATTACCAAATACGAGCTCTTTCGTACGGAATCATGAGTGACGGACGTGCGAAACTGTTTGTCGAATGACCCCGATGTCGTCTGTGGACGATTCAAGGCAAATTGCACAGTATGCGGCGGCGACCATTGAACGAGAGTAGTAAGTCAAATAATTCATTGCAAACATTATACTAATCATTCTAAGGAGTGTGACCCGTGTAAACCCCTAAACCCAACCGTCTAACCGTCGCTATGCCAAAATCAAAAGAAGCCAAAGAAGCTCAAGGAGTGACCAAAAAAATCATAAATCAGAACCCAATCGCCCCTCACTCGTCTGCATCACCGGGCGTTCTCCGTCGCCCCAGATGATTCCACCATCTAAGCCTGCGAGCACTGGAAGGTGAAGCCACCAATCCAGGTAGGAACAGCCTTGGTCTTGTCGCCGTCCAAGTCGACAAAGTTCTGAGCGCGGCCGTCGAGCTCAATGGTCCATCCCCAGGAGTTGGTGTTGACAAGCTTGCACTTGGCGCCGTCGGTGAACTTGGTCAACTGCGCAGAAGTAGCGACGAAGCCGTTGTTGGCAATCGCTGTGCCGGCGAAAAGCTGGGTGATGGGACGAGGAACGTTGTCGGCGACGACGGTGGCGGCGGCGTTGGCACCGCTCTGGTCGTTGGTGATGCGGATGGTGACAGTGTTGTCGGTGGGAGCGGCGGTGATGCCGGAGGCGAAAGCCAAGATGGTGGAAGCGAGGATGGTGGTGAACTGCATATTGAAGATTGGTGGTTGGTTGTTTGGTAGAAGAAGGTGGTAGTGGAGCGAGTGTCGTAAAGAGACAGGAGATTGGGGAGTTGGAAAGTTGGAAAGTTGAAGTGGAAGTGTTGGTTACTGAAGATGTTGCTGTTGTGATGATGTTCTATCCAGCGGCCATCTCTCAGACCTTTATACCTTCCGCTCTACACATTCGACTCTCCGCAGGGCCAAGTCGCATCTGACACGATGCAACCTGAAGCTATTCGCAGCTCTTCGAGCGGTCAGAACGCACCGCAGACCTCCACCAGCTCCGCCATGCTGTGTCTCTGCCATCTCGCGATGGCGTCCGTAAGAGCTGGCACCAGATCACGAGAGGTTTCCAAGGGCACCGCTTCCTAACTCGAGTCTAGTCCGTGGCGCAGCTGGCTATGCACCCCAGAGTTTGAACGGTACGCTTACGTTTCGCTTCGTGGACTGCCCAATGGGCCCATCGTGTACACACTCGACTAGGCATAGTCTGACATTTCAGCACCGCAAATAACTCGAGACATCGCGCCACATGGCAAAGATCTTGTCGGGCGCCCTTCTACCGATCAATACTACTGCGCTGGTAGTTACGAGAAAAAGAGAGAAACATGGCTTGCAAATCATGGTGGAGGTGTTCCGGCATCTGCCGGCTGAGTAGGCGGAGTGAGTCTTTAGCTCCCAGCGGCTGAACGACCAAATCTGCTCACCAGTTCAGCTTGTTCTTTTGACCGCCAACACGTGAAAACAGTGGTCAGTTACATTCAACATCTTATGAGCATTGTCCAGAAATAACTTAGGATATGTTGCTACTGCTGAAGCTACCGTGACCTTGGCCTCTTTATCATCAGGCTGAACCACTGCTCTTTGCTTGCAGCTACGCAGCGACTATCAGAGGCGCTGCTGTTCTTGGCGACCATGTTACACTGCCACACTACATTTTCGTGTTCTTCGTGTCGGTGGCCTTCAGGCGTAGCCACATCTGACCTTCAAATGTAACGAGAATACTCGGGCGATCTAGCGCTGACACAGCTGACCAAGAAGCAATATACTGACCTTAACTCCGCACAGAGAAGCAATCGTGATCAGGTTGTTTTTTAGGTCAAGTCTTGCCATCTCCTTAATTGAAGCGTGTGCGAGTGCGCGAGAGATGAGCAGATGGCAAAAAATGAAAAGATTAGCCTTGTCAAGGTAGATGAACTCAAGATTGATCAGCGAAGACAGGAAACCACATGAGAAGGGTTTGCGCCATACATGAACTGATCTGAAATCCCTCATACGCATGACAAGAGTGCGATGTATGCTTTCTGTCTCAGATGCACGCGGACATTCTCGTCTAGATGAGCGGCCAGCACATCAAAGCCGTCCGCCAAAACCGCCCCGGACAAAGCTTATTGCTGCTCTATGCAGCAGCAGCATAAGATGCATATACTCGGTTTAGCTAGATCCATACTTTGCTACGGAATGGGTTTGCATGTCACTCCAAGCAGTGCAGTGACATCTAAGGCCATCGCAGCCTGGTATGTCATCCCATCAGGCGTTCTTGCTGCGGCACCCAGTCGATTAGCTTTACTATGTTACAGTTCCATCACGCTCATTCAGCACTACATATGTAGTATTTGGAGCACAGCGAAGTTATGTAACTTCTGAGGACGCCTTACAAACAGACCTCCGAGCGCTTTTGTGAAGGATCAAACTTCGGCATCCCTAATGTCCTCTTTCGCCATCACAAAGAAATTTGCTCATCTTTACAATAGCTGGAACCGAGCTTACAACACAAAAATGTGTTGCTTGAAAAGACAGCAAGGACTTCGTTCTGTGCGGCTTACACAATGCAACCACGCTAAGAACCTTCTCTCTCCAAAAGGCATCAACAGCAAAACCTCTGTCTCGAAATCCGCTTCTCATCTACAATATTCTCACCCTCCATCTTGCATGTATAACACTTGGACGCAGTTTTGATTGTGATGTCAATCACCACATAACCTCCTCTCCCAGCGAACCGACTCTCGCAAAATGTACCTCGGCACATCCGCCACACCCATCTGCACCTCCCTCCTCCCCCAACCATGCCACTCCTCCACACCAACCATTCCAAAAACATCACATACATCACCTGATCCATCCCTCCATACTGCATGTCCTACCTCATCCACGGCAGCACCTCACACACAGGTATGGGCTGGGTCGATCAAGTGCCTCGGGCCGGCAAGCTCTATATCGGTGGCCTCTACGCACTCTATCAAACAGACCTGATACGCGCTGCGGGCATAACACATGTTCTATCCGTTATCGACTATGATCCGTCGTTGAGGGAGCGGTTTCCGGATCTGAAACTCAAGCATCTGCATATCCGCGCAGATGATCATCCGAATGAGAATTTGCTGCAGCATTTCGAGGAGGTTGTTAGGTGGATGGACGACGCGTTGAAGAAGGTAGAGAACACTGCTGGGGACCTGACGAGCAGATCGAAAGAGGATGGTGGCGATGGCGGAGGAGGAGTTTTTGTTCATTGCGCAATGGGCAAATCGCGGTCTGCGACACTCGTCGTTGCATACCTTATGTGGAAGTACAAAATCGACCCGAAGGTTGCGTTGGATCAGTTGTGCGAGGGAAGACCTGTATGCGATCCAAATCCGGGTTTCAAGGAGCAGTTGGAGGTGTGGGCAGAGATGTGTAAGAAGGAGAGTGCGGAGGAGAGGAAGAAGGTATATGAAGCGTGGGAAAAGACCAGGTTCAAAGGAGAGTATTGGGAGTGGGATCAACGAAGGAGCGAGAAAGCCAGACTTTGAGATGGCATTTCAAAAGAACAACCTCATCCTTCTGCCATCCTGTATCTGTTCCCAAATCCTCATCCCTGCATTCTCAGCCCCACGAATCCCCCCCCTAGAAGTCTTTTCAACCCCTCAAATCCTCACAGCCTCCACAACCTCAAACGTCGGCCTCTCCACAAACGCCCCCCAATACCCCTCCTCCACCCTCTCATCCTCCGGCAACACCAACTCGCACCACCTCAGCCTCAACCCCGCCATCTCCGCACACCTCTCATACACCTCCGCCCTAAACTGAAAGACCTCAAAACTAAACGGCACATCTCCCTTGACCACCACCTTGGCCTTAATGCCCACCTCCATCCCCGAATCCGGCGCCACATACCTCGGCTCCGTAACGAGGATATCCAGCCCGTAGAAATCCATCTTCGGCGCCTCAAGCGCCGGATCATGCGCATTGGTCGTGACGCCCACGAATTTCCCATCGCTAGCGAGGTTCTGCTCAATCACGCGGAACATGTTCGTTAGTTCATTTTCCGTGCCCGCGTAGTTGAGGAACCAGCCCGCGAAGACGATGTCGAAGGGCGTGGGGTGCTGCATTTGCTCGGGAATGCTACAGTCGCGCACGGAGAAGGTGAGGGTCGGGGATGGGTAGGTGGATTGCGCGCCGGAGATCATGGAGGTGGAGATGTCGTAGCCGATTACGGAGGAGGCGCCCAGGCGGGAGAGGAGGGAGGTTGTTTTGCCTGTGCCGCAGGCGAGATCTGAGAGAGAGGGTCAGAGTGGTCTTTGAGGTGCTGTGTTTGATGTGTGGTGGGTTGAGTTTAAGGGCCACTTACCAAGACATGTCTTTCCTTCTATGTTCCCTAATGCTTTTATGCAGCTGGGCTCCTCGGGCTCTGCGGCTGGTAGTGTCTTGATATTGTTGTACTTGGTGCCAATCTTATCATATTGCGTATTTTGCGTTCCGCCCTGGGTGTCTATCGACATGTCTACCAAATTGATGATTATGGTGAATGCTAGGGACGAGTTAGATTTTCTCGTCACGTAAACCCGATATCTCCCTTCCCTGCTAAGCACTAGAACAGCAAATATATATGGAATGAGCTTACTGCTGCTTGGTCTGATATGTTATATATATGAAAGGAGCTTACCAATGACTGATACTGAAAGAAAGACGTGTACTCGGATTCGTGGGGGTAATCTCGAAGATCGGTACGCGCACACCAGTGGAGTGAAAACCAGCTCAACCTGATTACGTTAGGTTGCTACAATCGCAGAGGCGGTCTGGACTGTTCAATGTGGAGTTGAGGAAGAAACGATGTCTTCCTGAAAATGCCCCGCTGCCGAGGGACTCGCTAAGCCGCTCGCGGACAGATAGTGAGGATATCGGAAGGACGAAGCCGAAGCAATAGATAGTTGCACGAGCGGGAAAAATGAGTCGAAAAATGCTGAAGAATATATGCATGGTATTCGTCATAATTCGTATCTACTAAGCAGTATCGAGCTGTCGATATGCGCCAGGCTTATTTCACGAATGCTCTAAACGCATTGATCATGCGAATCCTAGAAACTTCCGATCTAGACCTTCTCAACGTCCCTCTTGGTGTTGTTGTTGTTGCTGTTGTTACCGTCCGAGTCAACAAGCTCAGTCGCGCGAACTCCATCCTTCTCGCTGTGTACACTGCCTTGCTCAATGTCCTTGGCGGTGGCATTGAGGTCCTGAGCACCAATGGGACCCGCGTTCTCAAAGTGACGTCCCTTCTTCTCAGGTCCAAGCGAGGTGGTGACCATGATACCGATGACGATGATGGCCGTGGCCACACCCATGACTGGCCCGTAAGCAGGTGACGGCTCGCCTTTGGCGGTCTTGATCATGATACCTTCGGCGGCGGCGTTGACGATCTGAGCTGAAGGTGAAGAAATCATATTTCCGAGCTGGTAAGTGATACCGACGAAGGAAGAGCGGAAAGCGGGTGGCGAAAGTTCGCTGAGATGAATGGGAATGACACCCCAAGCTCCTTGGACGAAGAATTGGATCATGAAGCCAGATGCGGAAAGGCCGCGCTCCGTGGTGGGCAAGATCCATGCGGGGATGAGGCAGCCAGAGATGAAGGCAGCGAGCACGATAGTTCGGCGACGTCCGAACCACTGCGAGGTATAGCCGAGGATTGTGCCTCCAACACAAGCGCCAGTCTTCATGAGAATCGACGCGCGGGTAGCGCCCGCAGGAGAAAGGTGCTTAGACTCCTTCATGAAAGTGGTGTAGCTGTCCTGGCTGGTGTGGCTGTAAAAGTTGAACCACGTCATCAGGAAGATACAGTAGATGCACATGCGCCACTCCTTCTTCAGCATGTCCTTGGACTCGGCCCAGAAAGCGCCAGGAGTCTTGCCAGACTTGCCAGCCTTCTTTGCCTCGATAAACTGCTTGGACTCAGGGAAGAGAACACGAACAAAACCGATAGCAATCGAGAAGCCAGCACCGACCCAGAACACCGTCTTCCAGGTGTTGGTGGCACCACCGACGCCCAAGTTGGCACAGGCGGCGAGGACGTAGCCGAAGGAGTAACCTTGCTGCAGAATACCACTCATCAAACCACGAGCGTTGGTACTAGAATCGTTAGCCTAAGCGGGAATGAAAAGGCGAGTTAACATACGGGCAGTTCTCAAGCGCCATGGAGATAGCATTTCCGTAGACACCACCCATGAACAGTCCGAAAAGACTACGAACAGCGAGAAACTGTTGAAATGTTGCCGAGTAGATCGTGGCAATCTGAAGCAGACCGAGAATAATCATGTTGAGCACCATTGGCCATTTTCGGCTAGAACGCAGTTAGTTTGTTTATGTTGTGTATGGGATTGTACAACAAAGTCTTACCCAAACTTGTCTCCAGCCAGACCGAAGAATGCGGCACCGACCGAACGAAGAAGGAGAGTCAATGTGATAGCGGTGGTGATACTCGTGTTCGATTGATCGTAGTAATCGGCGAGCTTGGTTGTCTGGATCGAGAGTGCGTGGAAATCGAACGCATCAGCCGTCCATGCAAGGAAGCCGACGATGAAGTAGAGCCAGTCCTTCAAGCGAAGCTGAGCAAACAGGCTGAAGGGATTCTTCAATGGCTCGGGGTCTTGCCACTCGCAATGCTCCTCGCCATAGTCGTTCCTGACAACCACACGTTGCTTCCAGATGAAAAGATCACGAAGACTCTGTTTGGCTGTAGCAAAAGTGCCCTTGGCCAAAGGGTCTGCGGGGAGATTCACGCTTGCCATGGCTGTGTATAGAAACGTGAAGGCTAGGTCAGGCTGAAGTTGATGGACGCAAGAAAGAGGCAGTCCGATCGCACATCTGAAGCCAAAGTCTGGGGAACCAGAGCCTAACATATATACCCGACAAATGGTCCCTTGGGGCTCGGCGTACAGCTTTACCTCGAGGCGATACCTTTGCTGCCCTTGCAAGTATCCCGCTCCATGGCCAAGACTGCCAAGGTGCTTGATGCAGTAGAGTAGGGATCATGCGCAGCGAATGCAACCATACCCCATGTGCCAAGTGGTACTAAGCAAGGCTTGTGGATCAAGCCAACCCAGCCCACGAGTGAGGAGACAGAAGAGGTGCCGGGGATGCGATGCACGTATCAGCGAAATGTTGAGGGATGGGGTGGTGTGTGATGATCTTATCGACGCCGTTGCCGTGTCCCCATGGGGTCACGAAAACGACTTTCCCAGCATGCTTGACCCCAAAACCTGGGGATCGCAGCTATCGCCTGTTGTCTCTCAAAATTTGACTCGGCCTTTCATGTATTTGGTCGAGCGGTGACACTGTGCTTGTCAAACACAAGCTACAGGGCTTGTTCGAAGCCTATCGTTCGACCGACCGACGAGAAAGCTTCGTGCCGGTGACGGCAGCCACAAACTTGGCAACTGACCCCGCGGCGAGTCTCTGCACAGAATGGTGTGCCGAAGCTTTCTTAGGCCCTGGTACGCCGAGGACAAAGTGCGCACTTACGGAGGCCAAGAAGATGAAGCCATGCTGGCGTGCCACATCGTCAGCCCAGCATCATTTGGCACGCTTCTTTGAACAGCCGTTGATGATGATGCCTGCATGCTGATGCGATGCGCCATCCAGAGCTGACTTTGGGCGGTAAAACCGCTATCGAAGCACAGTACAGTTCGGATACATCTCTTTGGTCGATGTTTTTCTTACGCTTTGATGGTGGAGACATGTTTTCAGTGTCGCGCAGATAACGATTGTTCGTGGGGGCACCCTAGAAACAACGGCGCAAATGCAAGTGCGGAGGCGCGGAACTTGGCCGAGGGATTTATGTAGGATATGGGCTGACTCGACTAGAGCAGCTGACGTGCAGAGACGCCAGAAGCGGACTACGTGAGAAGAAGGATTGGATCGGCAGAAAGAAACTGCGGAGATGACGCCGGAGAATTAGCTTTGGGGATGGGAATGGTAGCCCCAACCCCAGTCTCGCTAGCCACAAACTTACCACTTTCCCAGGGCGACCCGCCGCGTGAATTCGGGGTCGGAGATCTGCAATTCGCGTGGCTCTCTCGTGCGTGGACATATGTCAATTCTGTCATTGGCTGTCATTGTCGTAGAAACATTCCAGCACACGACTTGACCCGAGATACTCTCAAGTGCGATGTAATGATAGGCTCAACAGCTAATCGAGCCTCGTTACGAACCGGTCTTATCCTGTCTTACACAGCAAGGCTGATATTGTACACGCTAAATAACTCCACCTCGGAGCCAGATGTGGCATCGCGGGCTCCGAGGCGCCCAGCTCCGGACTTCGCAGAGCCTCAACATTGACCCACAAGCAGACTGCACTATCAGCGCATTATTTTCATTGTTTTCTATTACCCGCAGACATACTCCACAATTTGACCGCATACAAACGTCCGACTCCTTGGCATGGCAGCCAAGGATAGCTACACAGGGTCTCGAAACCCACGCCTCAAACTATTCTTCACAGACCGGTAGTATGAACGGCACATGGCTGAGAAGAGTCGGATTACTAGACTCGGAAAGTACAACAGCTGATTGCCTGATCTCATGCAAGCCAAGTCAAGACACCTCTTGTCACGGAGGAGAAAGCTTCAAACAGGTGCGAGGCCCGGGACAACAAGCATCTCAGAATGCATAGATACGCTTAACAGGCGAAAAGAGGTCACTCTTTGCTACAAGGGTAGCGGGGGCGCATGATACTGGTGTTTCTGCGGACGGATGCTAAGACCGCGGCCGTGGGAACTCGATCTCGCGGTACACCTGCCTTCCTAGTTTTCGTGTGGCTCAAATCTGATTCAGCAAGTATGTTCCTAGCTCTGTTAGCGGATCGTCCAACGGTCTGCTGTGGTGGCGAGAGCGATCTTACCTCCATCTTGGCGAACGTTTCGTCGGTAAATACTTCGAACCTCGAAGTGATTCCGGGAGCTATCCCCACAAAGTCGGGTCGAATATCGGTTGAGTATTTTCTGTAAATCGATGGCACGGGCGCCATTTCTGCCATTGCCAGATGCAGCCCTACACACATCCGCGCACCACTCGAGAACGACCACCACCATTTCTTCATCTCTGCAAGCGCAGGATCTCGCTCTCCTTTTAGCCAGCGTTCTGGATTCCACTCCATAGGATTAGGGAAAATTTCGGTATTGCGATGTAGCGAGAATGGCGCCATGGAGCATACAGTTCCGCTCGGAATAGCGTAGCCATCGATGACAGTGTCGACTGGACTTGATCTTGGCTCGGAAGCCGGCAAAGGAGCATACAATCGGAGCGTCTCCTTGATCACAGCGTCCAAGTAAGGCAAGCGATCTGCAACGTCAGGGCTGACTACACCATCTTTGACTGCCATCGGATCAATGCTTCTACTTTCTTCGACGATTTTACGCTGGATATGGGCGTGCTTTGGTAGCGAGAGTGCCCATATGAGAAACATCAGCGTATCGCTCGTTGTATCGATTCCTGCGAGTAAATGATCCGCACACTCGCTTGCAACATCCAGATCATCGAGACATGCTGTGTCTTTGACCTTCCATAGCCGTGCGATGATCGACTCGTGAGCCATCGCTCTCATATCAGGCTCAGCATCTCGATAATTGTGCATGGCACGCAGGGCATGCGCTCGTATACCAGTGTAGGTTGCCGGCTTTTGCATAGGCAGAAGAGGCTTCAGCATGCTCTCCAACTGACCAGTTCGTGTATACAGCCACGAAGTCAACGAGCGAAGGTGCACGGCGAACCAAGCTAGGTGCCGTCGAGATGGGTCCATAATATCGTTGAGGAGGCTGACATGACTTGGGGTGCCCTGCAGAGCTGTCGTGGCTCCAAATTCCGATATACCATAGAGGAAGGTCGTGATTACATCGATAGCATAATAGTGCAAGGCAGAGAAGATCTCCACGCCGTCAGTGGGTGGCGTTGTTTCTAATATTCTCAAGAAGTCGGCGATCTTGCTGTCGATGATGGCAGCGGTATGGCCAGTCAATATGGCAGATTTCGAGTAGACATGCGCCAGAAGTCTCTTTCTTTTTGCATGGTCCGTCACTCCAGGAAAAGTGAAAAGATTCCTCTTCCCATATGCATTGAACATCTCGTAGAAGCTGGTCCGCTCAAAACCACTTCCTGCGCCATAGATCGTACGCAATGCCGTGGTCGAATTGAAGTGAATCTCTTCGGGGCCAATGCGCACCACGGGGCCATATTGTTCGTGTAGCTTCTGAATTGTTCGTGTACGCTGACCCCAGTCATCTCTCGCGAGCCTCCAATTTGTAAATGCATAGAACCTGGGCCCAGGTATCCGACTCAAAGGACTGAGCAGGAATGGGGTCAAGAGTAGCCGATGCAGCAGCACAATGGCTGCCGTGCTAATCAAGGCAACCAGAAGAAACGTCATGGTCGAGGATAGAGAGGAGGGACAGATCAAGATGTAGCAGTAGCAGAAGCTGATTCAACGAAAGATTCATGTATCTCGATATTGGTGGACATGATTATTTGTCGAGTTGAACGGTATGGAGCGGCTATCGGGCGAGGGTACGCTTTACGCTAGTGGATAAGAGGCGGGGTCGTTGGAGCTACTTGCTCTTTCCAGTACAAATGACCGCAGTCGTTGCCCTCATACGCCGAACAATTGTGCCGTGCTTTGAGAGCGCCATTTCGGCTGCCAATTTCCAGGCCCCTCCTAGCCTGCAGAAGTGTTACGTTATGTCGACTAACTAAGAGCTCCGGCTCGCGCCGACCTTACAGCTTCGACGTCTCAAGACGATGTCGTCTCCTTTTCAACCTCAAGCTTGGGAAATACCGAGAGGATATGGCCTGTCGTTTCCTCTAGGGACTTTTGGTTATGGCCATTCGCTTATCTGACATGATCGATATCATGACGAATGCTTCAGCTAAAGTGCTTGCCGTAGCCCTTGACAACATCGTCCAGTATTCCTCGAAGCCTCTTGCAACCCTCTATGCCGACTGCAAGCATGCCTTCCAACCGTTCCATTCTCACTCTTGTCTCCATAACGCAAACAGCCACCTTATCACTGTCTCCGAGCGTGCCCACTGTAAGAAATGGCAGTTCCTGCTCTTCTAATGTGTTGAGGTCGAGTAGAGGGTCGTCTGCGGATGCGTTGTCTGCAGCGGAGGACGATGCGCTCGATGCGGCTGTACAAGCGACAAGGTAGTCGGTCATGGGTATACCGGCATCGATGAGCGCAAGTGTTGAGGCGTTCATGCATGCTGCTAATAGCGAGCCGTCTTGCGATATGATGTGGATGTTGAGGGTGATGGTCGAGTGTGGGTAGAGGTGTAGCAGAAGTACGCCCTCGAAGGCACTCCGCAGGCAGTGCTCCATCTCTTTGCTTCGCTTGTCTCCGCCTCCTCTCCTGCGTCGCTCCATACCACTGAATCCTGCAAAGTTTATCTCAACTTCGACCTTCGCTTGTCCACCTGAACCACCTCTTTGACCAGACTGCCGTCCTTCTGCAGGGCCAGTCACCGAGACAAGGATCTTGGTGTTTCCCATTTCGAGGTATGAGGAGCCATCAGCTGCTGCCTGTGTAGAAATTTGAGCGTGAATCCTGCGAAGTTCGTTCCAGCGGCGACCGTCGAGGCGCAGAAGTGCAAGAGAGTAGGTGGAGGTATCGAGCGGCATGTTGTGTGGTTGCAAGGCTTGTAGATGGGTGTGGGCGAGGGATATTTGCGAAAAAGCAGATGCGCGTGGATCTACAGCCTTGATTGGGCGAACGTCTGAGTGACAGAGCTTCAACGGTCGCGTGGGGTGTGGGGTGGGCGTCGTGAAATGCTCGTGAACCGGTCAGATAATTTGGTGAACAAGCAGGGATTGTGCTTCGAAGCTTGCCCCACTCTACACGTGATTCCGCGATAGCGCGTTCTACCATCATGACTTTCATTCACTCCACCGACCTGCCATCGCGTCATGGCACGCTTACCTTTGCTTACGAGCGCTCTCAGTCATATAGCTTATGTCGTAGCTCTTGGCGAGTTGCTTGCCACCACAGTTCACGTCTACTGAGCACGCTGCCATGTCCTTCAACTCGGGCAAAGACAAGAACCATCGACGCGCTCTCAGAGCTTTCGCTGAGAGCGAGGCTTTGAGCAATAGCGACGAAGATGATGGCCTTGACATCATCGGTTCGTCACGAAAGGGTCTGGATCTCTCGCAATACATCGAAGGTCAGTTCGCTCCGGTACCAATTTCTACCATACCTAGCGTGCCACCTTATCATCTCGAGAGCAGAACTGATTTACTCAAACAGCTTTGACTCAGTCCCAGTCTCAGGGACAGCAAGCTAATGAAGATATTGGGAGGGAAGATCTTCACAGCGAAATCTCAGATGGCATCAGGCCTGCGCCATCTTCGAAGAGGCGCCGACCGAGAACTGCCGAATCGTCGACGAACACTTCAGAGGCCGAGTCCGAATGGGATTGGTCCGAAGTTGACGAAGGAAACGCTCAACAGGAATTCAAAAATCGTCGCAAAACCAGACGCAAACTCGTTGCAGCCGAGACGAACAGAATCAAGGCTCGCGCAAAGTTCAAAGCGGCCGCGGCAGCAGCATCAAGCATAGTTGGACGTAAGCCGCCAAAACAAAGGCGAGGTCAAGGGCCGACCGGCTCCAGCACCCACTCTGTTGCTGACGATGCGGGTGCCGACGCAACCTATCTGGATGAGCCAATACCAGACTACATCATGTCTCGACAACAAAACCTTAAGAAGTTGCATGAAGCGGGCCTTCGATATCCGCCTGACTTCGCGGGAATCAATCTGGAAACCCTGGGAAGTGAAGAAAAGCCGGTGCTCGACAGTGCCATTAAACCGCAACGCCCGAAAAAGGACATCAAACTATCCGATTCTGGTGGCGTCATTCCCTCGCCCATCGCACAGTGGTTGCGTGACTATCAGGTCGAGGGCACACAATTCCTTCATGAAAAGTTTGTGAAGCAAACTGGTGCCATCCTGGGTGATGACATGGGCCTTGGAAAGACTATTCAAGTCATCGCCTTCCTCACCGCCGCTTTTGGTAAGACGGCGACCAAGAGCGACTCAAAGTGTATGCGCCAGATACGTCGCCATGATAAGCGTTGGTACCCCCGCATCCTGATCGTGTGCCCGGGCACATTGATGCAAAACTGGGAAGACGAGCTCGAAAAGTGGGGTTGGTGGGAGATATGTCGTTATCATGGCGGCAACGTAGCAGATCGAAAAGGCGTGCTCGGAGCAGCTACAAAAGGCATGCTCGAGATCATGATTACGACCTACACAACTTACCGCAATCACGAGAGCGAAATCAACACCATCGACTGGGACTGCGTTGTAGCCGACGAGTGTCATCAGATCAAAAGCAAGAATGCAGAGATCACGAAAGCGATGAACAAAGTCAATGCACTGTGTCGAATCGGGTTGACTGGCACAGCCATACAAAACAAGTACGAGGAGCTCTGGAACCTGCTCAATTGGGCCCGCCCCGGAGCCTACGGTTCTGCCCAGGAATGGAAACAGAGCATCAGTCTTCCTTTGAAGATGGGCCAGGCACATGATGCTACCAATGCGCAACTGGCCGAGTCTCGATCAAGAGCCCAGGAACTTGTTCACAAGATCCTACCCAGCGTGTTTCTTCGCAGGATGAAGACACTTATTGCTCATCAACTGCCCAAGAAAAGCGACCGGATCATCTTCTGCCAGCTTACGGAGACGCAGGCTAATGCCTACCGTTTCTTCTTGGAAAGCGACAGGTGCGAGTTCATCCGGAGAGCACGAGAAGACTGCGACTGCGGATCTGGTAAGCAGCGTGGCTATTGCTGCTATGTCGAAGTGCCGGAGCTGGGTGAGAATTGGAACTATTACATTTTTCCATGCATGATTACCTTGCAGAAGCTGGCCAATCATCTAGCACTCATTGTGCCACAGTCGTCGGAACCCAAAGAGAAACAGGCAAAGGATATAGATCTTCTACAAACCGCTTGTCCTAGTACGTGGAAAGAACTATTCCGAGATCGTGACAGCATCTTGAAGCAATGTCACAGGGACTTTTGCGGGAAATGGAAGGTACTCCGACGCCTGCTGGACTTTTGGCATACGAACGGCGACAAGGTCTTGATATTCTCCTACAACGTCCGCTTGTTGAGGCTGCTGAGAGCGCTATTCGACATCGAAGGCACAAAGTACAACTTCTCTTACCTTGATGGCAGCATGAAGTATGATGAGAGGTCCAAAGCGGTGGCAGACTTCAATGCCGATCCCCAGCAATTCATCTTCCTCATCAGCACGAAAGCTGGAGGAGTTGGGCTAAACATCACATCCGCGAACAAAGTTGTCATCATCGACCCACACTGGAATCCAGCCTATGATCTCCAGGCCCAAGACCGTGCGTATCGTATCGGTCAGACGCGGGATGTTGAAGTCTTCAGGCTCGTCTCAAGTGGCACAATCGAGGAGATTGTCTATGCTCGACAAATCTACAAACAGCAACAAGCCAACATTGGCTACAACGCATCTGAAGAGCGACGATACTTCAAAGGCGTCATGGACAACGCAAAGAAGAAAGGCGAGCTCTTCGGCCTAGAGAACCTTTTCACCTTTGAAGAAAACAACGTTCTACTCCGCGACATCATGCACAAAACCAACATCGCCGAATCCAAAGCCGGCATCAACGCCATAGACTTTACCTTTGAAGACTCACAGCTCGACTCAGAGGATGAAGACATCCTCTCCAACAAATCTCTCGGCATCGCCGACGACGACGTCAATCTCAGCGAGATGAAGAAGCTCGTCGACTCCTTTACATCCACCACCTCGACCTCGTCCAAAGGCCGCGGCAAGAAAATCGCCAAGCGCAACGGCCCCGATCCCATAAATGCCATCCTCGCCAAAGCAGGCGTGCAATACACGCACGAAAATTCCGAAGTCATCGGCCGCAGCGAGATAGAAGCTCGACTCGGCAAACAAGCCATGGAACTCCGCAACGACATTGACCTCTCCAGCAAGCGCGTGTTCCAGGGCTCGCAGTCGCAGTCTCAATCTCAATCACAACATGGCGCGCACTCACATCCGTTCTCCCATCAAGATGAAGACGAGATGGAGTTCAGCGAAGATAACGACGACGTGAAAATCACGGGAAGTGCGACCAGGGGCGAGTTCAAGATCAACTACCGCTACAGACCTGATGAACGTATCCGGAAGCGCCAGTTCTGCAGCATGGCGGAGAGCATGGGCTTTGATGATCCGGTGGAATTCGCGCTGTTGGTCGAGAGCAGTACGCAGCAGGAGCGGCGCAAGATGCTGGAGCGATTTTATCGCGGGAGGAGGAGGGAGCTTGCGCGCGAGGTTGGTGGGCGGTAGATGTGTGCAGTGGATTATGGCGCTACGGCTTGATTTTGAGATACCCAGTATAGAAGCGTGCATTTCACACCATGGGATAGGTCATGTTTATAATTAAGAGTCTCATAGTACAAATGGCACAAGCTGAGATTACTTATCTTTGTTCTCCTGTGAGTAGTGAAATTGAAATATTGCTAGCTGCGGCTTGATGAATTGCTAAGAGTTTTGGGCGAGAATGTACACAACACGGTCACAGGATCAAAGAAACAATGCAGACTGAAGAGAAGTGTTCGCGATGATACGGCTTCAGGGATTACGGAGTCTATTCTAGAATCAAGCTATACTTAAGGAAATCCGATATACCTTCATAAACGCCACCACAAACTAAAAAAGAATCAAACGACGAACGCGAGACTTTAAAATCAAAACCCAACAACACGTAAACTCCTTAAAACGTCCATCTTCCAAATCAACGCAGCCTTCTCCACTTCTAGACCTTTACTCAAATTGACCTCGACAATTCCAGTGCATGAGAACCAAAGCGCCTTTGTGAAGTAGTACCCCACGGTACCCCACGCCGTGCAACCAAGGGGGTAGTGAAGAAATACCATCTCTCACCTATTCTGCATAAGCCTATTGGCACCAGGACCCGCAAGTCCCGACCCCACAAGCAGCGGATGCTCAAAGAGCCCAATCTTCTTCATAATTCCCCTGACGACAGTGAGGTCATCTCCCGCATCAAGAAACGCAGCACCAACCACCGCCTCGACAGTCGTAGCGACCATCTTATTGCTCGAAAAGCAGCATCCCGCGTTCTTGATAATCGCGGCGCCCACACCGAGCGCGTGGCCCCTGGTCCCCAGCCCGTCGTTGGTGAGGAGTGTTTGGCGGAGGTCTTTGTCGAAGGCTTCTTTGCGGAGGGGGAGGCCTGTGTTGTGTTAGTCTTGAGCATGGTGGTGTCGGTCATAGATTTATATGATGGCTTACCACTTGCGGAGCGAGCGCCGAACCACTTCGCAGATAGCACGGCGTCCATCATGGCGTCGCCGACGACGGCGAGACGCGTGTTGGTGTCGAGGAAGTGCGTGGTGCCGTTGATATGCACGGGCCCCGGAGTGTCGTTTGGGCCGCGGTCCATGTGGAGGGCTTCGGCGCAGAGCAGCTTGTTGGTGAAGATGTAGCCGGTGATGGCTTCGATGTGGGCGATCTTGGTGTCGGCGGCGGCCATTTTGATGATGATGGGTGGAGGTGTTGTGGAGATGGTTATTTGAAGGGGAATTGGAGTTTTCCTTTTCGATCAAGGGACCTTTTGACGGGGAGAGTAGTGGGATGTAGGTTCAGTTGCTGAATCGTTGGAGGGATAGAATAGTGTGCGAAAGGTGAGTTGCCGGATGAGTGCTCTGGGTTGTTACTTATAAGGAAGTTTCTCCAAGACCATTTAAGGCAACAATGTTTCCCTGAGCAAACTGCGCCGTTCACTAAGCGCTTTTCACCCTCGTTTTTATGGAATGAAGGGTGTGCATTGCTTTGAGTTACCACCATATGTTAAAATTCGAAGCTTTCTCAATATCTCTTTCTCTAGTACTTTTTCAAAGTAGTGTCCAACAACTGTGGTTCGTTAGTAGTAGGTATTTGTTACGTTGGTACACTAACAATGGGCACATTTTCGATCCATGGAATCTCTTTGTAGACACTCAGCATGTGACCAAAACATAGCCACAAAGACTATACGATGTCTCTTGCTAATCAATTTGTGGTCACCGGCTACCGTGCCGCAAATCACAAACCCTTTCGTTATGGTAATACCTGTAGATGCAGGCCAATATTTGAATACCCTCAAGATGCGTGTAAAGCGCAAACCATACTTCTTCAAAATTTCTGGTCACATTCTTCCGGATGTGATGATCTGATTTAGATTATGATGGTACTGCTACAGCATGTATTCCACCAAAATCATGTGGCGCATGCCGTGGCTGAAACCGACTTTAGCAGCCTGAACATATTGGGGGCGGAGCATGAAGGATTTCAGTCAACCGTTGTGGACAAGCCACGCCAGCCACAAGCGGCGCAGCCGACGCATCTTGGCTCTGAGGTCATGGCGGCCTCAGCCCAAGTCTTGGCCGTGGGCGCTGCGGACATCACCTGATCGTGCGTTCGTATCGTGCAATTCATCCAAAAGGCCATGATCCGGACTCCCATCGGATGGTGTTTGGCGTAGATCAGGGTGCAGCGAATCGTGCGAGTAACGTTGGTGCGTGATCGTCGAGCTGTGACCTCCAGGGTGTCAAGGAGCCTTCGCTTGTCTTCCCGTCCGCCATGAACATCGGCGGCTAATGGGTATGACGTAGCCGGCCAGAACAGGGTCAACTTGCCATGCCCACCTGATGGGCAAGGAACGAAGCCCGGCAAGCAGGAACCTGGAAAGCTTACACCACCGTGAAGCCGTCTGAACCGAACGAAAAGGCCCGGAAGAGTCCAGAGAACGGATCAGTCGGAAGCCAAATTGGAGACTAGACTGTTATGGCCGACTATGAAGAGCTCGTGGTACGCACTTTGTCACTTAGTCTGAACGACTAAACGACTAAAGAACTGACGTTATAAGGAACTTGGCTTCGAAGGGGTTGACAAGTTTGCGAACAAGTACCACGATACCGTCTACGACCATCTACCAGCGTGGAAACGAAGACAAAAGAAGCAACAAGCACAGCAAAAACAACAAGAACAGCAGCACGCCGCCCCGCCACCAGCCAACGAGCAACAGCGCGCTCGTGAGCTCCCAGAGGAAGATCGCAACGAAGTTTATTCCCACAACGACGACATGTCGCACGCGCAGTCGCAATACTCTTCGTATCCTGACAGAGGGCAAGAGTATCGAGGCTATCCAGATGCGAGAGACGCTCGGTACGTGCAAGAAGAGACGGCGTACAGGAAAAGCCCAAACAATGGTGTCATTGTGATGCGCGATCGCGAGGTCTACGCAGACAGATCTGGCTACGACACAGATGTATGCAACCTTTCCAAGCTAATCTGTCGCCAGTGTTAATGCAAACCAGCCACGAGATATTTCTACTCGACAAGACTATGGATATGGGTACGACGATCGTCAGGTACGCGCGCGGCCTGCACCGAGCAGAATGCGCTCCTCATCATGGTCACCGCAGCGCAACCAGCAGCGATACAATGACGAGGGATCTCGACGCCGTCGCCGGTCCAGGTCGCGATCTCAAAACAGAGAAGACGACAGCAGCTGGCACAAGGGGCGCCTCGCTGCAACACTGGTCGGCGGCCTCATAGGAGGGGTGGCTGGCAACCGGGCTACCAAGGGACAGAAGTTCGACACGGCAGCCACGATTGGAGGCGCTGTGCTCGGTGGCATCGCTAGCTCGGAAATCGCCGAGCGATTCGAGCGCAAGAAGGACGAGAAGCGCATGGAAAGAGATCGAGAAGACCAAACGTGGGAGCAGAAGCACGGCGATGGGGGCCGATATGATAACGATCGAAGGCGCAGTCGTGAGAGTCGCGAGTACCGGGACCGCGACTGGTGCGACCGCTGCCGATGCGATATTTCTCGGTGTCGCTGCAGGTAAGATTCGCCATGAGGCTGGGTCGAATCGGAGGAGGGAGACGGGCCTGCGTTGCTTGACACGGAACGCCTAATGACTAACGATTTCCTTGCGCGAGCCTGATGTTGCGGCATGCCTACTGTGCAGAAAATGGATTGGAGGATGCTCAGGACGCTGGTATATGCATGCAGCAGCAAGATACCCCTAGGCGGCTTTGCATGTTTTCGAGCGGCTTTGTACAAAATATGACGACTTTCTTCAGAGTGCTGTGCTTAGTAGCATTCGCATGTAGGAGGCTGACGCACGACCAGAGGGTCTGCAACGTGGTGTGAAGCGAGACCAGGGGCGTCGTGAATAATGTCCGGGGGCAGATGTCTGGCAATAATAGCCTTCTGAGAGCAGTCACGAGAGCACAATTACCCGGAGAGCAGAGCGTGTGTTGGGCGTGTCTGAAGCGACAGGCACGCAGCGAGGCCTGCAACGGGATATATTGCAGGGCAGGGTAAGGCTGAACTAGGCAGGCGCTCGGGGATGAGGTTTGAAAGCTTGGGTCTTCTCGAAGGTTTCGATGGCCGAATAGAAGGGCGGTGATCCATAGAAGGACTGTGATCCACCACCGGCGCCCGCGCAAGCTCAAGCCGCCCGCATCATCTTCCGCAACACGCATCACCGCCCAAAAAAGAGCCTGGCGGACGTCACTCGCCCGTCGACGCTTCTGACAGCTGCCACTCGAGACTGAAGCGTGCCGGGCTGCTGCAGCGCCCGTCTGTCCATTGATTGTTGCTTCCCCCTCCGAATCCGTAGCTGCACATAAACCTCGCACTGTGCCCCGTCACTCGACAAACCTCCGCAGCGAACGTGCGGCTTCGGCACACGCACCACGATGAGCTGAGACATCCCGCCCGCCAGCACGCACTTTCCTCGCCGAGCACGGGCGCCTTCCTGTCCTGAAGCCTGCCCCGCGTCGACAAACCCGCGTTGTTTGCCTCTCGCCGAGCACCCCTCTATACAGACCTCACCACCACCACCACCCCCTCCATCATGCGCAGATACAGAGCCGGCAGCGGCGGTGCTGCCCGGGGCCATGGCGGCGTGGCCATCCCGGACCCCTTCGCCATGGTGCGCGCCTACGACAGCGAGAGCAATCCCGCCCGCCCCGTACGGCCCTCTCCTCTGGCCGCCTCCACCATCCAGGGCCTGCCGCTGGACCTGCTCGACCGCCTGCGCTCCTTCCCGCTGTTCCAGGCAGCCCCCGACTCCTTCCTCGCCGCCATCGGCCTGCACCTCAAGCCGCAGCTCTACCAGCCCCACGACACCATCCTCACCGAGGGCGAGACGGGCAAGGCCATGTACTGGCTGGTGCGCGGCGCAGTGCGCGTCACCTCGCGCGACCAGGAGAGCACCTACGCGGAGCTCAAGCCCGGAGCCTTCTTCGGCGAGATTGGCATCCTCATGGACATCCCGCGCACCGCCACCATCACAGCAAACATGCGCTCGCTCGTCGTGCGCCTGAACAAAGAAGACCTCACCAAGGAGCTGCCCAAGTTCCCCGACGTCGAGGTCGCCATCATGCACGAAGCCCAGGAGCGGCTGGCCATCCTCGAGCACAAGAAGAAGGAGCTCGGCGGCAAGCGCCCCGCACTGCCCCTCCGCCAGATCACCGGCAAGCGGGAGCGCGAGGACGGCGATGTGGTCATGGCGGAGACGGGTGTCTTGCGCGACGGCGAGGTCATCAATGCCTACAAGAAGCGAAAGTCTCCAAGCCCGGGTCTCTCCGAAGCAATTGCGCAGAGCGCTTTCGGAAGTGGTGGCATCCATGTGAGACCTCTACTCAAAGAACTGCCGCTCTTCTCCAGCCTGCCCGACGACATCCTGCACTTCATCGGCATGCGCGCCCAGCCATTGAACTTCCCGCCTTTTCACGACATCATCAAGCAGGGCACCCAGGGGCGCGACGTCTTCTTCATCGTGAAGGGCGAGGTCGAGGTGGTGAACGTGAATGCGCCCGAGATGAACGGGCACACATCGCCAAACCTAGGCCGGAGGAAATCCATCGCTGCGGGTGAACACCACTTCCAGGAGGTCAAGGCGCGATTGAAGCCGGGCCAGTACTTTGGCGAAGTCGTCAGTCTGTCGCTAGCGCCGCGTCGAACCGCGACCGTGCGCTCAGTATCGTCAGTTGAGGTATTGATGATTAGCGGAGACACGCTGAATCAACTGTGGGAGAAGTGCACGCCAGATGTGCGCCGGCAAGTCGAATCGGTTGCAAAGGAGCGTTTACAGACCGCCCAAGAAAACGACGTGCACATGGCAGACATCAATGGCACGCCCAATATTGACGAGCTTGCTATCGCAGACATCACCATCCCTCGAACCCCGAGAAGAAAGAAAAGTGTCCCAAGTGTTACATTCAACGACCTTCCCAGCCACATTGAGAGCCCCGTCACCCCGTCACGGAGAGAGGAAAAGGTCATGGAACCGTTCGACCCGGACCCGTTTCTCAATGTGGATCTAGACAACGTCCGATCGAGGTCACGAAGGGGCTCACTCGCACCCCCTACCCCAGATTCACCAAGCAGTCCGATCAAGAGCGAGTTTCCCAAATCGCCATCTCCCAACCTATCCCCGCTCTCACCATCACCACTTCCGACGATCCCAAAACATTCTTCGACCCCACCTGAAGCTCCCCTGGACTTCAAGCGGCCACGTATGCTTCGGCGACCGAGCAAATACAGTAGAGGCAGGTTACCTGACCCACTTCTAACCAAGGTATTCTCATACCTCGATATCCACGAGCTGATGAAACTACGTATCACTTCATGGCACTGGCATAAAATCATCTCGTCGTCCCCGGACATCCTTCACGACCTCGATCTTACCAAGTTCAACCGAAAAGTCACCGACCGGACGCTAGTAGATATCATTTGTCCGTTCATTGGCACACGTCCACGCTACATTAACATCAGCAACTGCTTCCATGTGACCGACGAAGGTTTTGCAGAGCTAGCAAAGACTTGCGGACCAAGTGTGCGGATATGGCGGATGAAGAGCGTATGGGATATCACAGGACCCGCAGTACTTGAGATGGTGCAGAAGGCAAAGGGACTGGAAGAGGTTGATCTCAGCAATTGCAGAAAAGTGGGAGACAACTTGCTTGCCCGCGTGATTGGATGGATCGTGCCAGATATCCCACCTCAAATGGCCATGGCGCATGCACAGCAAGCACAGATGAATGGCCGAAGGAATGGGCAAGGAAAAGGCGGCGCGAACCAGGCACCTCCACAGCCTCTTCCTCCGGGTACGGTCGTCGGCTGTCCGAAGCTGCGTCGCCTTACTTTGAGCTACTGCAAGCACATCACAGATCGGAGCATGGCTCACATTGCTGTTCACGCCGCGCAACGAATCGAAAGCATCGACTTGACGAGATGTACAACCATTACGGATGTCGGCTTTCAGCATTGGAGCGTTTATCCGTTCCCGCGATTGACCAAGCTGTGTTTGGCAGACTGCACTTATTTGACCGACAACGCTATCGTCTATCTTACCAACGCAGCCAAGGGGCTGAAGGAGTTGGACCTAGTAAGCCATCACACGGTCAAAAACCTTGCTTCATAGACACTAACATGCCCACCTCCAGTCTTTTTGCTGCGCCCTCTCCGACACAGCAACAGAAGTACTAGCCCTTGGTCTTCCCTCTTTAACCCATCTCAACCTCGCTTTCTGCGGCTCCGCCGTCTCCGACACATCCTTGCGTTGTATTTCCCTGCATCTTCTCGAACTCCGCCACTTGAGCGTTCGCGGCTGCGTAAGAGTGACTGGCACTGGCGTCGAAGCCGTTGTCGAAGGCTGCCGCGATCTCGAGCTCTTCGACGTCAGCCAATGCAAAAACCTAGGCCGGTGGCTCGATGCTGGCGGCGTGGACATGGTGCATCAGCGCGGCCGCAACGTCAAGTTCGAAACGGTGGCAGATGGAAAATGGAGGGTTGGCAAGCAGGATTGATTGATGCCAAAATGACCTAACAAGATTTCGGATATGTATGACTTTGGTCGCGATTTGATTGGCGATATGCATGGCGACTATGCCTGGCGTTTTCCCCTGGGATCTAAGAGCGATGTATGGGTGGAGGTGATTTGTTTTTCTCTTCTATTTCGGCATGGCATATATGGATCGATCTAGACTCAACTTTCGTTACCTGTGTTTTCTTTTGTATTGTCAGCTTGTGCGACTTACGAGTGCGACGTAGTATGATACCAGCTCATGTCGTTTAGCGAACAGTTTGTACATGTATGGAATCTAGATTCATGAGGCTCGCGCTTCTTCTCAGTATCTCCTGTGTACCTGCAATGTTCATATTCGTCCACTCTCAACCCCAACAAGTCATGCCCATGTTCAAAGTCCCTGACGGGTATGAAAGTTTCAGACCGACTCATCCGCACTCCCATCCCTCGCACTCATACTCCCCACCTCGCCCTCATCACCATCCCCAAACCCTCCCACAATCTCCATCGGCACGCCCAACTCCCTCAACTCGGCCCTCACATCCGCCTTCCTCTGCCCCTTCATGAACCTCTTCGCGAAATTCCATATCCGCACACTACTCTCCTCGCCCGCAAACTCGCCATTCTGCACCCCATGGCTCTTATAAAACTGCTCGAGTCTCCACAGCGCGACCCCCGTGCGCAGATATATCATAGCGACATCGTGTCCGCCGATGAACTCTGAGATGAAATCTTCGAACTCGACGTCCATGCTCTCGCGCATAATCCGTATACTTCTCATCCCCCAGAACGCCGCGTCGGCATCGTGGCCGAGCTTGAGATGTGCGAGGACGCAGCGCGAGACGAGTTGGAGCCGTAGGACGACGCGCACGCCTGTGCCTGTTTGGCCTGCGAATTTTCCGGACGTAAGGGGCTCGTGGAAGAAGACGTCGGCGAGGACGCGGCGGGAGCGCCCGTGGATGAGGATGTGCATGGCTGCGAAGGCACGGATGTATGTTGCGAGAGCTTCCTGTGGGTCCGGGTTGGGCGAGGCAATCAAGACGTCGCCTGCGGCCATGAGGCTCGCGGCGGACTCGAGGCATGTCGAGACGGAGGGGTTGGGGATCGCCATGCCGGCCCTCAATTCTTTGACGAGGTCGGCGGAGTAACCTGTTACCTCCATGCGGTAGAGACCCTTTATTTGCGTGAAGGGAAGGAGGAGCCTCCGTTGCAGGGACAGGGGGGTCGAAGGGTTATGGAGGGAGAATGTGGCGGCGAGCCGGTCGTTGAGCATGGGGTAGGAGAGGGCGGAGTAGAACCATGTCTGTGTGAAGAGGTGGAGGTCTTCGAGGAGGACGATAACGGTGTGTTCGGGGACGGCTTGGTGGAAGGGCGCGGTGATTTCGACGAGGGAGTGGTGTTTTGGGAAGATGTTGGCGCGCGAGTCGGTGCAGACGATGGGCACGAGGCCTTCGGAGGTTATGTGGTTGACTGCTCAAGAAAAAATGTACGTTAGCATATATCCGTCATGTTCAAAAGTAAAGATACTACTGCGACTACAACATTAATATGAAGCGACATGACATAAAACGAGTAAAGTTGAACGCAACTCACCCTTCTCCACCACCCCTTCATCATCCCACTCCAGCCCCTCCTCACTCATAATATACACGCGATACATACCTACGCCACACCACCCATATAAGCCGATATTCCTCAAAATCTTCACTAGTACAATCACAACAAAACTCAAGACACAAATCATTACTTACCAGCACTAGGCCACGGCGTCGCAATTTTCACAAACACATTCTCCCTCTCCCACACAGTCTTCGCCTCCCCATATACCTGCCGATTCACCCCATACAGCCCGCAGTCGAACTTGTACACGCCACCAAAGAAGCCCAGCGCGTTGAGCGCGTCGCTGTGCACGAGCCGGTCCGAGGGCTTGAAGTAGAGGGTGTAAATTTGCTCGCGCAGCTCGAGGGGGAGCTGGAGGAAGGGGAAGGCGGACATGGTGGGCCGTGGGGATGAGTTTGTGAGGGTGAGATGGAGATGGTGAATGGTGAGGTTGACCCCGCGTTGGAGATAAGTCCGGGTAAGTCCGCGGGCCGAGGCGCGGATTTGCTTGATATTTCGTACCTAGTGTACTATGTGAGATACACATTTTTTTTGGAGGTTGTTGGAGTTCGATGTATATTGTACATGTGCAGATTTTCAATGCACTGTGCGCGGCGTAGTTCCCGAGTTCAATTGTTTCATATGGTGGGACTATGCCTCGACGCTTGATTAATAACACTGTAGGAACTGGTAGAGCAGATTCTTTCTTATTCGTGATGTTTTTTTTTTCAATATGCGGCTCAAATAGTCTACTTGATTGAGTATTTCAGTGTCATGTCATGTGCCTGCTGTTCCTGCCGATGGCACTGTGGTGGTGATCTGCAATGAAATTACGCAAACGAGCGGACAGCCCAATGGTTGTATGCGCGTCCTTCCGATATTGTTCAGCTGTCACAACTACCGAAAGTCTTAAGTAAAAGGAGACTCGGTGAGCTTCGCACATAATCTCTTCTTCTGCCGCTGTTATGTCACCACATACCTGCCTTGCCAATGCCATGCTCTCTTGGGAGTAAGGCAGATAAGTATGACTTCGAGATAACAAGCTCTCGATGGCATTTCGACATACATTAGCGTCTTGTGCCAGCACACAGTCTAACCAAATGCATCACTATTCGCTACTTGATTGCGTTTGGAAGCGGAGTGCATTGATGATCTGACTGCGAAGGAATACAAACGTCTTATCTTTGGACGTCAGTGTGCATATCTTTCATCGAGTCAGCCAATCAGAAGGCTAAGCTTGAGCCCAACTACGGGATGTCAAGTAAAACAGCATTTCTTTTCTCGCAGACATGTTGCGAAATAAAGCTTGAATCCTACTTCCTAATACTACAGCATTCTAACACAACTCCAACATGATGTTTGTTGCCGCGATAGTGCTCACTGTGCTTCTTTACTGCTCGCACGTTATCTCAACGCCTATCAGTTCCAGCCATGCCAACTCTCAAGGAACTGACAAACTCATTCCAAGGGCTTCATCAGACAAAATCTCGCCCAAAGTCTTCATAATCAGCATGTTCGACAGTGAAGAGGAGGTATGGTTCGGCATTCCAGAATTCAACATCCTCGCCCAGAACATCACCGTCACTGGCTTCTCACCTCAATTTCCTGCCGCACATTGCAATGCAGATGGCTCTATCTGCCAGGTCACAACAGCCATGGCCGAGATAAACGCTGCTGTAACAACAACTGCACTCGTGCTGTCTCCCCACTTCGACCTGACCTCGACATACTTCCTCATCGCCGGCATTGGCGGTATCAGGTAAGGTCCCAGTACAAAATGTGAACTGTCTCTTAAAGTAAATGCAACTAAGACATCTTGCGAGAGGCATTTCACACATAAAATCTCTCTGTCTTAGACACAAGCTAACATAATATAGTATGTTTAATCTTCTTAGGCTAATTGTCATGTCTATACTTTGAGAACTTGCACTAACTTTGTACCCTCACCTTTAGACCCCGAAGTCACAACCGTTTGCTCTGTCACATTCGCGCGCTACGCAATCCAAGTAGCTCTGCAATACGAATTCGATCCACGCGAGATCCCTCAGAACTTCTCCACTGGCTACCTCCCACAGGGAAGCACAGAGCCAGACCAGTATCCCGGCGACATCTACGGCACCGAGGTCTTCGAAGTCAACGACGCACTGCGCAAGCTCGCAGTCAATTTCGCTCGGACCGCAACCCTCAACGACAGCGCCGAGGCAATCGCATACCGCGCGCTCTATGCCTCGCCCGCTGGCACATACGAGGCTGGAACACGGCCTCCAAGCGTCGTTGAATGCGACGTAGCCACCAGCGACGTATATTGGTCGGGCAAATTACTCGGCGAGTCGTTTAGCAACTATACGAAGCTGGTGACTAATGGCACGGGACTGTACTGCAACACCGCGCAAGAAGACAACGGAACGCTCGAGGCGCTTATCCGTGCACACATCGCCGGTCTCGTGGATTTTCACCGTGTGATCATCATGCGCACGGCGAGTGACATGGATAGGCCGTATCCGGGGCAGGCTGCGACGAGTAATCTGTGGTGGGAAAATCAGGGTGCGTTCAGGCCTGCTGTGAGGAACATTTATCTTGCTGGTGTTAAGGTTGTGGAAGGCATTGTGGGGGAGTGGGACGAGACGTTTGGGAAGGGCGTTGCCGCGTCGAATTATGTGGGGAATATTCTGGCGAGTATTGGAGGCACTCCTGATTTTGGACCTGGAGCCGTGGTGGCTGCGGAGGCGAAGAGAAAGAGAGTCATGGGAAGACAGCGGTGAGGAAGCGAAAGCATCTTGGTATCGATGTGCTTCAACGCGGCATCTGATGACGGAAGAAACAATTGCCGAACTTTATGTATAGCCTTGTAGAGATGGTTTCACTTGTGATGATGAGAGTGGCAAGATGGACAACGACAAGACTAGGACTGGCGACAAGCCAAGAAACCTTGGGTGCAAGTATCATATGGCATGGCTCAGGTAGATCGAAAACAACAAGTTGCCAAGAACTTTTTCGTGCCGTGCCGCCTTGCATATATTGGTGTAGATCGTGCGTTACTTTCAAGACGTTGGGAGGAGTCTACTTCATTACGGTTGTAGGCATCCGAAGTAAGCCGAAGTGTATAAGCACAAGACTTCTAGATACTACTGCCTAAATTGAAAGTCGTATGACCACGTCTACACCGTTCAGAGGCCTTGGTATATTACTAATATCCTTGTGCGTTGATGGGAGACAAGAATCCTACATCTGGGCATTTGCCTAAGTAGTGGGTGTAGTGTGGGGACGATTCTGGTAATCTTGCCTATGCTCGTACATCTCCGCACTATCCTTGTTCACGTTTCTCTAAGTAGGGTCAACAATCGAGGGCTTATAGTGGCTTACTCACGCGATAAATGCATGAAAGGACAGGGGGTGCCATCGTGTCGGGACAACGCCAACACACCATGAAATTTCGGATTGCTCAACACCTACCGATCAGGTACGGATTAACGTAGGAAGCATGGCGCGAGAAGACTTGTTATAAGGATATGACCAAGTGAAACCCCTCCTGATCATTCTCGTAACATTTCAAAGATGGGCCAACCTGTGAACTACGTCGTCGCTGTCGCGATACTGACTTGCGCATCCTACCTACTCTACTCCGCTTACAAATTTGGGAGTCGTGATAAGCGGTACGTGTTTGATTGGTCTTAAGTGCGGTACTCTTCTCTGATGCACACAGCCTTCCTCCAGGGCCGCCAACGATACCTGTCCTTGGAAATGCTCATTTACTCATAGGCGACGGATTGGAAAAGAAGTGAGCTCTTGAACTCCCACTCACAGACTTCTGCTTAACGTGAGACAGGTTCAAAAAATGGGCAGAAGAGTATGGCAATATCGTCTCCTTGAAGGTTGGAGCCGGCACTTTCATTCTCCTGAACGATAAACGCGCCGTGCACGATCTTCTGGACAAAAAAAGTGCGATATACTCGGAACGACCAATCGACCAGCAAGTGACTATAGCGTTGAAAGAAAACTTTGCTTTCATGGATGCAAATCATATGTGGAGGGCGTCCAGGAAGATAGCATCACACTTTATGTCACCAAAGAATCTTGATGAGAATGTCATGGCTATCCAGGAAGCCGAGTGAGTGTGCCTTAATCCAGTTCTCTGCGACACGATTGCTGAAGGATATCAGGACCAGCCAGCTCATATTCGATCTGGCTAAGACTCCAGAGCACTTTGCGGAACACATCAAGAGGACCACGTCATCGGTCGCTAGTATCGTCATTTGGGGCTTCCGAGCAGCTACTGTGGATAGTCTATGGGCGACCGTGAGTCTTGAGAATCTTTGACACGCCTATAAATTCGTACTGACCTTGATCAGTGCGTATACAAAGCCATTGACCACGTGAGTTGCAACTTCGAAATGCTTCCAGATGGTGCGCTGACATTCGTTTCGCCGGTCATAGATCAATCTCGCGAGTAAGTCAGCACAGCGCATGGCATTTGTGCCAACAAACATGACCAACTACTAAACGTCCTGACTCTAGCCACACCGGGATCATACCTTCCCATCGACAACTTTCCATTCCTCAAGCATGTCCCCGATTGGCTCGTTCCTTTCAAGAAACGCGCAACCGACTGTTTCCATGCCGTAAGCGCCATCTGGAATGAAGCCCACTCACAAGTCGTAGCTCGACGGCTGAAAGGTGATCATCGGGAATCGCTCGCTGACAGGATCATTGGCGGTGACATCAAGAGCGACAAAGAGATGACACCGTCGATAGAAGCCAATTTTCTTGGAACGTTGCACCAAGGAGCTGCAGACACGACATCTAGCATTATGTTGACGTCTGTACTTTACATGGCTAAGCACCCATGGGTGCAGAAGAAAGCGCAAGCGGAGTTGGATCGCATATGCGGTGATTCTAGGTCTCCGACGTGGCAGGACTTCAAGAGCTTGCCCTATATCAACTGTATCGTCAAGGAGGCTTTGAGAGTAAGACCAGTGTAAGTGACCCCATCTTCCAGGCCAGGCACCTGCCCAAATATTTGGACCAAGTCCATGGTGTATCGTACTCACCGTTGCTCAGACTTCCTGGTGGCGTGCCCGTCCGCGCGCTCCGCGACGACTACTTTGACGGTTATCTTATTCCCAAGGACGCTTCTGTCTTTTGTCCGGCATATAGCATTCATTACGACGCCAACATTTACCCTGAACCATACATGTACAACCCGGACCGCTATCTCGACCATCCTCATCTCGCAATGACCTACGCTGGATCCCCGGACTACGAGAATCGCGATCACTACGCCTATGGTGCCGGGCGTCGGATTTGTGTGGGTATCCATCTAGCTGAGAGGACACAGTGGCGTGTTACAGCGCGTATCTTGTGGGCTTTTGACATCAAACCTGCTTTGGACGAGAATGGGAATGAGATCGGATTGGACACGGACGCTTATGAGGAGGGCTTGTTGATTTCGCCGAAGAAGTATAAGGTCAGGTTCATACCCCGAAGCGAGAATCATCTGGAGGTCATCCGGAGGGAATATGAGGCTGTTGAAGACTATCTGAAGCAGTGGGAATAAGCACATTATCCGGTAGGGCGAACGATGTGTCGATTCGAGCGGCCTTTTTGAAGGGATTTCATCCGATTTGTGTACCAAACTCTGGTTGTTCCGAAGGTCTTAGGTCATAGCCTTTCAAGGAAGAGAAAGCAATGGAAAACGATGGTCGACCATCAGATGCCTCAGGTGACATATTGAGCTCTTTGTGCATTGAGGTATGTAGAGTGGGTGTGTACCGTAGTGCGACAGGCCGCGCACGGTGACACCCCGCGCACGCGCGTCGCTAGAACACCAAACAACACGATAACTTCAAGACGTCGTAACTCCACCAATATGGATCCGGTTGACAAAGCGATTGAAGAATTGGAATCTCTGGAACCAGGA